>CM050930.1:11850207-11925207 GCA_027742785.1 Vigna reflexopilosa | reverse complement strand
ATATGTGTAAGGGTAGCTAGATAATTTCCTTTAGAATAATTGTATGTTGTTTAATTGTGCTCTATTTTATACTGCTATGCTGTGTTGGAGGAAGTAGAATAAGAAAAGAAAGGAGTATCATAAATATAGAACATTAATGTGCATTGGAGGGAGTGGAAATGTGTCGCATCGTAGCAATGAGTAGGAGCTAGGATTTGGTTGAGATTTCTCATGGAGAGAGTGTGGGAAAGAAAATAGGAATGGTGAGTGGTTCGGTTTTAGTGTGGAAAATGGAGGAAGGCGTTGATGGAAGAGTGAAAAATAATCATGATTGGGGGAAGAGAGAAGTAGGGGTTACAAAATGAAGTTGAAGAAAGAAGAGTTTGTTTTGGGGTTTGATTAATTGTTAGCGTGTACATGTATATATTTTATAAGTAGTGTGAGCTCCGCTTAAAGAGGAAATTAATATCTTAATTCTGGAAAACTTCAATGGCTTGGATGTAGGGAATAAGGTGTTGAAGTAATATAGTTTAGTTTATATATATATATATATATATATATATATATATATATATATATATATATATATATGTATGTACGAGAAGGTGGGTTTACGTTAGGTAATATATTATATTTATATAGTAAGGTGTACATATATCTAATATATTATATTAATATAATAAAGATGTATATGTAATTATATATGAAAGGTGGGGTTACATGAATGATGGGAGAAAAAAAAAGGCGGGCGGGGGGGGGGGGGGGGGTGAGTAATAGAAGTAGGACCTGCGGGTTAATGGAAAAGAAGTTTAAGAAAGAAATAATGAGAATAGGAGAGGGGTGCATGTTGTAGGTCATCATAGAAAGCTATAATTCTTTATGGAGAGAAGTAATAGGAAATTGATTATTTAATTTTGGGTGAATCCTATGGTGCAAAATAAAGTGAATTAAACATCTAGAAGGGTGTTGTATTAGTTACAGGGGGTAGGATTCTAAGATTTAAGAAAATTAAATTAAAATGTTGGCACATGGTTTTTTTTTGAAAGAAAACGTTACTAATTAAAAGTGTTTTATTGGGTTATTAATTTGAAAGCTTAAACATGTGGTTTGTTTATAATTCAAATGTGTGTGAATTGGGAAAGACTGAAACATGATGGTGAGATTTTTAGTGTTTTAGAATGAAAGTAGGAGCTCAGTCTTGGGGGTCATCCTCAAACTCCAATGGTCAATCATGCTCACCTAGAGAGATTGAACCACGTGGTGAGGAGTAGTAGGAGGTCTTAGTCTTGGAGGCTTCCAGTATGCTCCAAGGCGCGGAACGGACTAACCTCGTAAGTGTGGCAGGGTGAGGAACCCAAGTTTCATAAGTCACCACGGGTGCAAGACCCGCCATAGCTCGACTATCATTCTAAAGTCCGGACGTGTCAAGTCTAGAATATAAGATGCATAGGTTGTGTGCTTTATCTTGTTTAATTGAAGTATTATTGTATGAGTCACATTGTTATGTTGTATGCTTTTATATAATTAGCTCACCCTTGCAATTGTTATGCCATGTTGCGTGTGCTTTCCTATTGCAATTATCATCCATCTGGATGTGAGTAGAAGAGAATGAGGTTTCACTAGAGCATGTCTTGGAGGAGAATGAAGATGCTGCTGCCTAGACCCATAGGACTTTTTAGGTCTTTTATGTTCCTTTGGAAACACTTTCAGTTTAATTTGTTTTGAGACACTCCTAGCACTTTAAGTTTTAAATTTTCAGCTATTTCCAAGATGACTGTAATCCTAATATTTTAAGCTCATCTCTAATTGTTTTCCAGTATTGTATGTGATGACGTCTTATTATATGTATGCCTTTTCTATATATTTTGGGACGTCACATTTATGGTATCAGAGCCAAGTTGTCCTTGGGATGACCTGTGTGTTGCAGGTTTATCGTGTCTTCTCTTTGAAGAGTTGAGTCTAAATGGTATGGTTTACCATTTATTCCAAGTCTATATAGTAAAGTTGTGTACCTAATCAGAAGTATTGGGAACAAAAAACATCTTGATAAGAGTAGTGAGGGTGCACACTCATGACTCTATATCAAAGATGATTTTCCTTTCTTAATTCTGAAGGTTTGGGAAAGAAAAAGTTGGAGTTCCAGTGTCGTTTTCCATAGTAATTCTTGTCTTGTTCTTGCCTTTGTGGTAGTGTACTGTGCTCTATGGTGGTAGAGGAATGCAGGTTCAAGGACAACTTGACCTGCATACTTTTATTAGAATTGGTTAGAGACTTTGAGACAAATTCTTGCCTCGAAGATAAGGAGTTAGAAGACCATAGTTTAGGTTCCAAGAGATGGGAGAAGATATTGGAATTTAAGAGTAATGTTCTTGGGGTGAAGAAGCTTTCAAGAAGGAAGTCATAAGATCAGATGTCGTATGTTTCACAAGAAGATTTGGGTTCGAAGGCTAGAATAAGAGGAGCTTTGGATAGGCATGGGTGTAGTAAGGTGTGAGAAATCAGTTTGGTACAATATATTAGTAACGTTAGAGGTCAGAAGAAAGGGAAGTGTTGGTGAGAAACGGAGTGGCATTGGATGAGATTGGTAATTTGGATCGGTGTATCAGTGATGTTTGAGATTTGAGGGGAATAAGTGGTGAAAGGTTTGAAGCTTATGTTATGGAAGAAAGATAAGTTTGTAGTGGACCAGAGGGACTTACTATTTAGAAAGAAATTAGAAGAAAAAGAGTTTGAGCAACAGTTGTGTAAGACATAGAGCAGATTTAAGGACTGTGTATTAGAAGTCAGAATTCTCAAAGTTGAGAGAACGTGAAGTCTTTGAAGATAATTGAAGTATCGAAAAGGTTTTGAGTTAAACGATAATTAGAAGGAGATGGGTAGGTCTTATTAGCAAGTGGATTTGGTATATCTAAGTTTAGAAGGATGTTTCAAGATTAGTGGTTCGTTTAGAAGAAAGGTTTGATCATTGGCTGAGATCAGAGATCTCAAGCATTGAAGGAAGGAGTATATCAGGGTGTCAGTTTGGTAAGAAAAGGTGAGGAATAGAGAATTAAGAGCATGATGGATGAGGAACAAAGAAGAAAGGCCTTAGAACAAATGACAAAGGATGGTTATAGTAAGAGTTGTCGGAGAGGGTATAAGGAATGATCAGATAATCCGGGTTGATTGAGACTATCAGATTTTCGAAGCGACATGTTGTGATACAGTCAGTTTTCATCAGGTGAGGCTTTATGGTGATGTTCAGTGTTCAGCTGAGTTTGATCAAGAGAGAAGTGGATGTTGAATGATGGATTGTAGAAGGCAGTGAGTTGGTAAGTTCAGATAAGGTCAGAAGATTGGTGTTGCTGGTTAAGGGTATCTTGAGGTTCAGAGGATTAAAGATAGAGTTAGTATTTCTAAAGATTATGAATTGAAGAGGGCAATTATTGAAGAAGAAGGTTTTAAGTTAATTTGGTCGGATGAGTACATGAAGAATTCTAAGTGATGTGACGTTTGTGGAGTTAATCTAAGGGCTCGGGTTTGAAGCTTCTATGGAGTGGTTTCTTGGCAGAGAAGGAAAGCGAATGTGGCACATCAAGTACAGTTGAGTGAAAGATAGAAGTAAGTGTTATGGGAATTCAAGATGTTTGTTAAGTGTGAGTGAAGAAGATATGATGTTATTCTTTCGTAAGTTTGAGGTGTGATTCAAGGGAGGTTGTTGTTTCAAAATAGTTCTCTAGCGCTTTATGGTCTTCAAGAGAAGCTTTGTGTTTCAAGAAGAAAAGTCAGTGGTTATACTTCAATTGTGGATCAAGTTGAAATGTGAATACAAATGGTTGTGGAAGTCAGAATAGTTTAGCAAGGTTAAGAAAAGATGGATCTTTTTAGCATAAGGGTTTTGGTTTGTGTTCTGCAACAAGTATGAGAATTTTATACCTTGGAGAAATGGTGCTAATTTTGGAATGGTGTCTAAGAAGAACTGGTGTTGGTAATGTCTTTATGGATGGTTCCCGTTGAAGTTGTGTAATACAAGAAGAAGTTGGAAGTTGGGTTAGGGCAGCAGTGTTTGGACTTAGTGTAATCATAGGGAGAACTACAAGGGTGAAGAATCTCAGAAGAGAATTAGAGGACAAGTTGGAACAGTCTAGTATAAGTCGTGGCAATCAGAAGTGATTTCGAGCATGGTCGTTTTGTGGACTAGAAAAGCAATGTTGAGGAAAATGGAATGACAAGGTTATCATGGAAGAAAAGAGTTACCGGGGTTTTGCAAAGTCATGGAATTTTTGAAGAAGGTTCTTCAAGGGTGATCATCTTTGAGTTGCAAATTGTCATGAAGGAAGTGTTCTTTCAGTAAACTAGTGAACAAGGGAGTTTGAGGATCAGAGTAGCGCAACGGATGTTAGTGGGCTTGTTCTTATCAGTACCAAGTGTATGTGAAGCGTTTTCAAGTTCAGGTATGGGCGGTTATGTGAGATGGGCTTCTTTAAAACAACCGTGACGTCATTATCTAGGGCATCAGTTGGGAGTGTTTGGTGATCTTCAAGAGTCAGAAGTAAGTTTAGGTATGGTGGAGATAAGTATGAATCACAGAAGACAAGTGAGACTTCAGTTTCAAGATGCAGTGTTGACTTGGAAGTAGGAGAATAAATGGACGTTGAGCATAGGAAGAGGGTCAGTGGATGAAGGAAATGAACCAGGATAAGTTTCAAGTTGTAAGGTCAATTTTGAGGTGAGCAAGCATTAGTTGTGTGTGGAAATTGAAAGAAGATTCAATTTGTTAGCTTAGTAAGAATTGATTAAGAGTTGGTTGAAGAGTTTGAAGACTGGAGTCTGAAGTGAAGAGGTAAAGAGATTTCACTAGTATAGTTGAAATACTATAACTAGTGGGTTTCTCAAAATGGTTGAGACAACGCAGTTTGGACAGTCCTAGCTTGAAAGGTATCATAAGTTGGCATGGTATGGATTAGGCTAGTGATTTCAAGTCGAGGAAGCTACATAACTAAGTATGATTACAAGCTAGTAGATTAAGAAGTGCGTATGGTTCAGGTCAGTGAGATAACGAAGTGAAGCTAGATTGCTCAAATTGGTTTCGACGTTGCAAAGGAGAAGAGTCTTACTTGGTAATGAGATGGCATAGTAGGAAACTATGCTACTTAGTAGTGAAGATCAGAAAAGCAATGTGAAGTTCTCAGAATGGATGTGGATAAAGGTGATCCAAATATAGCAGTTGGTGGTTGACTCGGAAATGGTGGTGATCAAGTAAGAGGTATGATGGTTCTTGAAAGGAACAAGAGGAGGTAAATGAGTATCGGTCAAGGGTTAATTTGAACTCAAGATTAGTAGAAGTCTTAAAAGAGATTTACAAGAAATAGCGGAAGGTGGATGAGTGGATATCAATGTGGCAGACACAATGGGGTTGGTTGTGCGAAAGAAAGTTTCTTACTAGCTGAAGTTTAGGAGTTCATATTTGTCTTGAGAGAAATGGCTAAACCAATTTACACTATTGAACACTAGAGCATTTTAACACAGAGGCATGGTTTTTCATGTTAGTAAGGTCGTTGGGGAGTAGTATCTTAGTCAAAATAGGTGAGTATAATAGAGGATGTGATGAGATTAGGCTGTTCCTTCTCTCTGGTAAGTTTAATATTTGGGGACGAAAATTTTTCTTGTTGGGGAGAATGTAAGAGCCTAAAAAATGTGTAGGGCTATTGGGCCTTAAGTGAAGGCAACCAGACCCATTTAATTTAGGACAACATGGCCTTGGGTGAGCCCTTTCAGAAAATTCTGATTCACTTTGCTTAAACCCTCTCTCTCTCTAGAAAACCCTTTCTCCTAATTTCTCTGCCTTCTCTCTAAAATCCCAAATCACTGAACCGATCAAATTTTGATTTGAAGGTGTTTCCGCGTTCACTACACCAAGGGCTTCGATTTGAACCGAACGTTTTTCCATTCCGACCAATCCTATGAACCATTATCTGTGCGGAGATTATTATTAGGGCATATATTGCTAGTTGTATTGTTGCGTGTTTCCAGGTAAAGGGAGTTGACATTGTTTTGTTGTTGTGTTAGTTATGATTCTGTAAATTATGGGAATGGGTATATGTGTAAGGGGAGCTAGATAATTTCCTTTAGAATAATTGTATGTTGTTTAATTGTGCTCTATTTTATATTGCTATGCTGTGTTGGAGGAAGTAGAATAAGAAAAGAAAGAAGTATCATAAATATAGAACATTAATGTGAATTGGAGGGAGTGGAATTATGTCGCATCGTAGGCATGGGTAGGAGCTAGGATTTGGTTGAGATTTCTCATGGAGAGAGTGTGGGAAGGAAAATAACAATGGTGAGTGGTTCGGTTTTAGTGTGGAAAAAGGAGGAAGGCGTTGATGGAAGAGTGAAAAATAATAATGATTAGGGGAAGAGAGAAGTAGGGGTTACAGAATGAAGTTGAAGAAAGAAGAGTTTGTTTTGGGGTTTGATTAATTGTTAGCGTGTACATGTATATATTTTATAAGTAGTGTGGGCTCCGCTTAAAGAGGAAATTAATATCCTAATTCTGGAAAACTTCAATGGCTTGGGTGCAGGGAATAAGGTGCTGAAGTAATATAGTTTTGTTTTATATATATATATATATATATATATATATATATATATATATATATATATATATACGAGAAGGTGGGTTTACGTTAGGTAATATATTATATTTATATAGTAAGGTGTATATATATCTAATATATTATATTAATATAATAAAGATGTATATGTAATTATATATGAAAGGTGGGGTTACGTGAATGATGGCTTGGTGTAGGACCCATGATATTTTGTTGGTAGTATTAGAATGCTAATATTTAAATGTTGTGAGGTGGGTTTCTGTAATAATAGGTGTGATTGAAGTATTTTGTTGCGTTGGGAGAAAAAAAAAGGGGGGGGGGTGAGTAATAGAAGTAGGACCAGCGGGTTAATGGAAAAGAACTTTAAGAAAGAAAGAATGAGAATAGGAGAGGGGTGCAGGATGTAGGTCATCATAGAAAGCTATAATTCTTTATGGAGAGAAGTAATAGGAAATTGATTATTTAATTTTGGGTGGATCCTATGGTGCAAAATAAAGTGAATTAAACTTCTAGAAGGGTGTTGTATTAGTTATAGGGGGTAGGATTCTAAGATTTAAGAAAATTAAATTAAAATGTTGGCACATGGTTCTTTTTTGAAAGAGAACGTTATTAATTAAAAGAGTTTTATTTGGTTATTAATTTGAAAGCTTAAACATGTGGTTTGTCTATAATTCAAAGGTGTGTGAATTGGGAAAGATTGAAACATGATGGTGAGATTCTTAGTGTTTTAGAATGAAAGTAGGAGCTCAGTCTTAGGGGTCATCCTCAAACTCCAATGGTCAATCATGCTCACCTAGAGAGATTAAACCATGTGGTAAGGAGTAGCAGAAGGTCTTAGTCTTGGAGGCTTCTAGTATGCTCTAAGGCGCGGAACGGACTAACCTTGTGAGTGTGGCAGGATGGGGAACCCAAGCTTCATAAGTCACCACGGGTGCAAGACCCGCCATAGCTCGACTATCATTCTAAAGTCCGGACGTGTCAATTCTAGAATATAACATGCATAAGTTGTGTGATTTATCTTGCTTAATTGAAGTATTATTGTATGACTCACATTGTTATGTTGTATGCTTTTATATAATTAGCTCACCCTTGCAATGATATCTGGATGTGAGCAGAAGAGAATGAGGTTTCACTGGAGCATGTCTTGGAGGAGAATGGAGATGTTGCTGCCTAGACCCATAGGACTTCTTAGTTCTTTTATGTTCCTTTGGAGACACTCTCAGTTTAATTTGTTTTGAGACACTCCTAGCACTTTAAGTTTTAAATTTTTAGCTATTTCCAAGATGACTGTAATCCTAATAGTTTAAGCTCATCTCTAACTGTTTTCGAGTATTGTATGTGATGACGTCTTATTATATGTATGCCTTTTCTATATATTTTGGGACGTCACAATTTCTTTCAAACAATTAATTAAATATTTTATGTTTCACAAACTCAAAATAAACTTAGTAATAAATTAAAAACCTTCATATATGTATCCAAAAGTATTGTTTGTAATAGTGGTTGCTTATGATCTTACATGATTTTTTTGTTCTTCTTAGATGTATTTGTTTGCACGCATTTACTGCGTGGGAAAGCATTTAAGAGTATTTGAAGGAATGGATTTACGATAATGTATAAATTATTCTTTAAAAATTATAAATTTAAATTAAATTTTTATATTATTTTATATTATTAGGTATTTCATATTATTAGGTATTCGTATTAGGTATAAGTATTTATAATATTAACTTTTATAATGATATTTATTTTTGTTACGTTAAAAAATTTAAAATTAAAGTTAAAAAATTTAACCTAAAAATAATTTTAATTAGTTTGTTTTATTTAAATTAATTACACTTATTAATTTTTTATTTAAAAACTAATCATAAAAATCTTATTTTAAATTAATTTTAAATCATAATTTTTTATTTTATATTAATTTTAATCACAAGATTATAATTTTATATTTTAATCTATTATAATTATATATATATATATATATATATATAATTATTCACAAACTTTAGATATCTTTATTTACATTTTCAAATATCTTAAAACAAACAATGTAACATCCCAAAAATATAGTTGTAAACTATAGTTAATAGTGCTTACATTTACAATAAAATAGAATAGTTACAGGGAAAATAAAGTTAACTTACAATTATCCTAAGATAATCATAAATTAAAAACTTTCCAGAAAACCTTACGCTGATACAAACTATAAGTACAAACCGAACGATCATACAAGAGATGTATCAATCGAACGGTCTTGAAATAAGAGGTTGAAGACTCCTTGCTTAGCACCTGCTCCAGAGTATCTTCTTCACACTTTGCTCACATTCACAGGGTGATCATTGCAAGGATGAAGACGATCAAACAGACAACATGACAAGACAAGAAAATAAGGGTAAGCTAGTGTAATTTAATTAACTATGTTAACATACAATTCAGATAAACATATAATACAATCATACATATACAGAAATCATACAATCATGTTATAACCGATCACTTCACTCTGACTGTCCGGACTAGTATGAATATGTAGCTACGACCATTCTTGCACTCGTGGAAAGGTAAACTGGAAACCTCACGAATACCATAGCTGGAAACCCAAGCCGCCACATGAGGTTAGCCCTTCATCCCTCACTGTAGCTGAAAACCCAAGCTACAACATGAGTTTAGTCCGTTAGTTGGAAACCCCAAGCTATACGCGACCAAGCCTCCTGTTATTCTCACCACATGCGTCACCATTCTGTACTTGAGACTCGGTGACCATTAGAATGTCAGGATGAACCCTAACTTAGCACAATATCCATATTCATACTTAAAACTTCAATAACCATCGACGAGATATTCCTCCTTCGAATACTCTTTCATATCCATATTACACATATCATAACGTACTTCAACACCATCATACTTTCTTATCCATAACATCTTTAAATAGAAATCACACCGAACAGTAAAACAAATCCCACCCTTAAACACGACCGAAAGGAAAATATCAACATAACTTATGAACAAGACCGAACGGGAGAACACTCCCTATACGCGAACATGACCGAACGGTCATTTAGAGAGTAAGACTCAAGCAGGAGTCGAACACTTGAACCTTATACTGAGCACTTATGATTTAGAACGAACACTATTGGCTTAGACCAAACGCCATTGGCTTAGGCCGAACACTATTGAAACAGGCCGAACACTATTAAAATTTAATACAAGTACAAGACTGAGTACTACGAAGAGAGCAAGTGCCAGTACAAAACCAAGCATTACCAAGACAGTATATGACCGAGCGGTCATAAATAGGTAAGGCCTATAACAGACCGAACGCAATTAAGACCAAAGGTTATGAATAAAACCGAACACTATATTCAACTGAATATTAGCCCAAGAACGATCGATCATTAATTGAGAATCCACAATAGCAGAACTCAGTTAAGACCGCACACCAGAAAATGCCGAACGGTCAATGAAAGACCCTCAACGGACTGCATAATTCTCTATCGTTGCTCCAGTGAAAGATGAGGGTAAAAAAGTTGGGAGAGTTAGACGATTCTACAGGTGTAGACTTTATCTTTCATAAATTTGTTTTCCTTATAATAGTCCAATATCATATATGTAATATTCATTTTAGTAATATTTTACTATTAGAAAGAATGGGATGTTATATATTACGTTAAATTAACAATAATTTGATTAATTAATTAAGTTATCTAAAATTATAAAAATGAAAATTACAACATTATATTCAACTGTTTTTTAATCTAGTAAACTAAATTCAAAAAATTACACCCAATAAAATAACCACAACTAGACATGGTTTCTAGAAAAGTTATTTGCAAACTTGAAAATTAAACAAAAGGTACAAACATTGAAAAAAAAATCATAATTAATAAACAAAAAAAAAACAATATCTACCTAAAAGGAAATTGAACAGTTAATTTACACAACAAATTAACATCTCAAAAGTCTGGAAAACCTAAAATGATCTTAACAATAAGACTGTTTTATTTATTAATATAATAACTTATAGTAAAATGTATTATAATTTAATTTGAAATTTATTTTTCAAGTTTTTGTGATACAAGATTATATATTAACTTATCATAATTAATTTCATTTAATATTTATTGTTCAATAGATAATAAAATCAATTGAGACATTATTAATCATAAATAATTTTTTATGGGTTTTAGTTTTTTGAAATTTTTAACATTACTCCATAATATATATATATATATATATATATATATATATATATATATATCATTAAATATTTTAATTGATTTATTATTTTTTCAATTCTATATTTTCTAAAATAGTTAATTAAATAAATAAATTTAATATATCAAGATCCAACAAATTATAATAATTTTTTAAGGTTTAAATATTTTTCAAATGTCTAAAATAATTCATTTAAGAAATCTGTAGCACTGATTTTTAAAAGACGTAAAATAAGAACTTTACTTGCATTCCTAATATATAGTTTGTTCATGTGGTGGAGTGGAGATATTAATTTATTAAAAATTGCATTCCTAATATTGAATAAAAAGAATAATTAAATTTATTAGAGAGAATGACATTTAAAGCGATTCTTTGAAACCCATCTTTTTCTCTTAAGTCAATAAAGACAGCTCACTCTTCTGGGAAACGTATGCATGGAAATTAAAACATATTTAAAATAATTTTCATTTTTATAACATTTTAATTTTATTATTTTATATACGTCATTCTTATAACATTTTGTAATTTTTGTTTAATTTAGTAATTTTTTTTATGGTGTCTAAATTGTTAATGATAAAATATTCACATAAGTTTTTGTGATTACCATTTTGTCTACTATCCATGACACTTAAGCAATTAGGGATTTTTGGTTTGTGATTTGACTTTTCATGACGACGCAAAGGTTTACGACGACGATAGAATCGAGAATATTAAAAGGAAGATGAGATGACGTGACAGAAGTCATTCATTGATGCTCATGTGGATATTGTATAGTTAACTATTTAAATGCTATTAGAAAAAAAAATTAAATTGAACATAAATTACAAAAATTAAAATCAGTTTAAACTTTAAAAAAAGTCGAGAATCACTTTTAACAAAATGAACAAAAATGGAGACAAAAGTGAGTATTAAACCATATAAAGATTAACTTATTCAATAAACGAAATATCCTTGGAAACAGATTATCAACCGCTTAAAATATTTACCATAAAATAACAATTGAACAAGGTTGGACCTATGAGAGGGTGGAAGTTTTGCGGGTGTCACTTGAGTTGGAACATGTTTGGTGTTGTCATTTCAGGTCAATTATGGATCATTTCGACTTACCATGAATTTTCTATGGGTCGGTTATTAGTATAAAAATCGTTTCGCCTTTATAATGACATACTTATAGATATTGTTGTAATGCATAGTGTTTCGGTGTAAATTTTAGGGACCAAGAGACTGACTTGGATGACGTGGCATTCCCGCTTATTGTAGCTTGGAATGATTGGATTACTCGCTTCTCCTGAATCTTGATCGCTCGCTCTTCTTCAACTTTGAACGTTCGGTGGACTTCAATCTCTGATCGGAGGGGGGAGGTACCTGCAATGGCACTCCGACGCCCAAATTAGACGAATAGTAGAAGAACCTTGGTTCTTGATTTAGTGAATATGAGAGAGTGGAGAATAGGGTTTCTGTAGAGTGTGAATAATCTGAGGCGTGATCAGAACATACTTGGCTTGTGACCTTCCTTCTCTATTTATAATTTGTCTTATGAAATATAAACAGAGTTAGTATAAAAACAACCAAATGAATAAAAACGATCTTACCTGCATGCTCGGTTCGATATTCCTGGCTTTATATCCGTTATATCTTTAATTATATATCTTTGAATTATTTTATCCTTAATTAGGCCTCTTAGCCCAGTTTGATTTAGTTGAATGGAGATTGGCCCAATCGCGTCTTACCTTGTTTTGTCCCTTTTTCTTTTGGATTGACTTTGACCAGACCGCTCGGTTTTACTAGATAACCGTTCAGTCATAATATCATATCGTACATCATCCCCCCCAAGTCTGAGTTAATCGTTCAGCTTTGGTAGGTTAACCATAGGACTTAAAAGTGGTTCTGATAGTGTGGTGGCTCTTTAATACGGCGTTCTGTGAGGTCGTTTCATTTCCGAGTGATGATTTATTTTTTCCCGCCTTCGAGGTAATGGCAAAGTCGCAAAGACAAGGTCGTTAGATCTTGCTTATCTAACAGTTCAGATTTCACAGCGGTTTCTGTCAATTTTTTTCCATTAATGCGATAGACTTTTTGAAAAAGTGTAAGCGAACCCAAACCGTCATTTCTGCGTTTTCGTTTGCCTGAGAATCCTCAAAATCTTTCTTCTTCAACTCGCGCCAACATCTCCAATCGCTCTTTTGGTCAGGTAATAATGGCTTCTTCTACTAATCTAGATTGTCCTTCGTCACTTGTTGAGGAAAGGGGGTGTGGGAACTCAGTTGGTGCATTGGGGAGTTCTCAAATTAGGGTTGATAGTGGCATTTCCTCGATGCTTAGCGGAGATGGAGTCTTCGTTTATGGTGGCGTCACCGTCGAGGGTCCTGAGAATGTTTTCTCTTCTTCCTTTGTTGACTATGAGTGGGCTTCACGCGATGTAAGTGAATACCCTAGTGTTTTTGTCAGTAAAGTTGTTTTATTAGATTGGACGAATAATAGCCGTGTCCTTAAAACCCTAAGTTATGGTTCTGCGTTGAAACTGATTTCCTGCAGGGAAGACGAAAGAGTATTCCATGGTAGAGAGATCTCCGAGGAGATTTTTTCTATATTCATTCGTGTCTGTTCTTTGATATGTATCTTAGGTTACGTTTTACCACTTTCCAAATGGATGTTTTGAGAACCGTGAATGTGGCACCCACACAACTTCATCCGAACATTTGGGGCTACATTCAGGCTGTCATGTGCCAGACCTTGGCCATCATGCCAACTGTTGCTTTATTTCTTTATTTCTTTAGGACTCGTCCTAATTGTTGGGTGTCCTTGAGTTCCGAACCCAGGAACGCAATTTTAAAACTGTTCACCGAGTCTTTCAAAGACTTTAAAAACCAGTATTTTAAAGTTTTCATCACCGAGTTAGGTTGTCCGTTCTTCGTCAATGGAGATGGTAACTCTAGATTTCCTTTGTATTGGACTCGGAATCCTCAAGTAATAACCTCTTGGCCTAAGGAGAAGATGACCGATGCTGAGTTAGAGGCTTTGGGTGTATTAACCATGTTGCCTCGCCCTTTTTCCTCTCGGAAGATTATCAACTGCCTTGAACATAACAATTTGGATTCAAGGGTGTTTGGTATGCCCTTTTTACTGATTACTTCGGTTTTTACTTTGTTGTTCTTGACCTGTATCGTTTTTGTGATGTGCAAAAATTATGGGGAGGAAGCCTTCATGCGACTGGTTCAATGCGGCCAAAGCTAAGAAACAACAAGCGGGTTCCTCTAGTGGTACCACTGCTCCTGCTTCTATTGTGATTGTTGACGAGAGGTCGCCTTCTCCTGAGCAGGCTCTGTCTAGGAAGAGAAAAATTAGTCGGACCGCGGAAGACCCGAAGGTCTCCTAGAAAGGGAAAAACGTAGAAGAGCTAGTGAATCTTGAGGCTGACCGCTCTCTTCCGGGCGGGATGTGGGATCCCGACTTCCATCTTAGTCACAAAATTGATTTCAATTTTGACTTGGCCGAGCAGAAAGTGATGGCGAAAACCACTGAGCAGAGTATGGCCGAGCATTGCTTGGAATTTTGTAGTCGGGCAACTACTGCGGCCTGGAATTTGGTGTACGCCTCAAATAGAGGTAATATGAGTGCAGACATAAAGCGTTTGTCTAAGCAATTGAATGATATTAACCTCGTTCACGCTCAATGTGAACGGAAGTACACAGAGGCTCAGAAAATGATCGCTGACGGTCGTACCATACTTGAGAATATGTAGAAAGCTAGTGTTTAGATGAAGCAAACAAAGTATCAACTTGCCCGTGATCTAGAAGCTTCCAGGAAGGCGAATTTGGAGTTGGCTGGGGAAAGGGATGCTCTTCGTCAGGCCCTTGCTGAGGAGAAAGAATCTAAGTAGGAGATGTATGATGCAATCATCTTGAAGCATACTCGCGACTTCAGGAAGGCATTGAGACAAATGTCTTTCCTTGCGAAGGTGTCCGCAGAAGGGCTGGGGTTTGATGTCGAGAAGGATGTGTACCAAGGGGAGATTGTTCCAATAGAAACCATTCCGGCTAGTACATTTCCTGATGATGTTGCGGCGGAGCCGGCGGTTGTGGAGATAACAATAGCGGAGGTTGATGCCAACATTGTTGTTGAAGCTCTAGTTGCGGATAATGTGTTGAATTTGTACATTGTAATGACTTTAAAACTTGTTCTTGCTTTAGGTTTGAATTTTTTAGCTTCTTTGGTTCTGATGTTTTTGACTTTGAACTCTTCACGTAATGGATCGTTCGTGTTTTCGTTTGTCGCGAAATTTTGCTAAGTGTTTAGTGATACATGTATGTATTTTGTTGTTCTGAAAGAAAAAGAGGTGGGTTTAATACATAAAGAATGATTTAGGCTTACTTGTATGGCTGATCACGCTCGGGTCATAGTCGAATGTTTATATGTTTGTTGTTCGGAAGTGGTATGTCTGTCAATGTTAGGGATTACATCCCTTTTGATATAAGTTGGGCATCCAGACTCGGTGTTCTGTCAACGCTAGGGAACATATCCCTTTATATATAGGTTGGGCGTCTAGACTCGGTGTTCCGTCAACGCTAGGGATTACATCCCTTTTGATATAAGTGGGGCGTCAGGACTCGGTGTTCCGTCAACGCTAGGGATTACATCCCTTTTGATATACGTGGGACGTCCAGACTCGGCGTTCCGTCAACGCTAGGGATTACATTCCTTTTGATATAAGTGGGGCGTCCGGACTCGGTGTTCCGTCAACGCTAGGGATTACATCCCTTTTGATATAAGTGGGGCGTCCGGACTTGGTGTTCCGTCAACTCTAGGGATTACATCCCTTTTGATATAAGTGGGGCGTCTGGAATCGGTGTTCCGTCAACGCTAAGGATTACGTCCCTTTTGATATAAGTGGGGCGTCCGGACTCAGTGTTCCGTCATCATTTTTGTTGTTCACAGAATATAATTATCTGCATTTGTCACGTAATATTTCGCATAGAATGTAGGTTGAATATTTCATTCAAATAATCAAAGAGCATAATACTTATGAGTAAAAGAAAGGAGTTCGGGTAGTAGAAAGAACAACAATATAACTTTAATTGTAATAAAATTTAAGATGTGTTGCGTTCCAAGTGTCTGGGATAGCCCTTCCATCGAGAAATTCTAGGTGATATGCTCTATTCGTCAAGTCTTCAGAGATGTGGAAAGGTCCATCCCAATTTTCTGCTAACTTGCCGTGCGCTTTATTTTTCCTGGCATTTCCTTTTTTGCGCCATACGAGATCTCCTTCGGTGAAGTTTCGGGGTTGTACCTTGGTGTTGAAGCGTCGAGTGATTAGTTGTTTTTGGGCTGCATTTCTTCTCATAGCTACTTCACACCGTTCGGGTAAAGTATCAAGGTTTAGGCGTAGTTGTTCGTCATTAAGACTCATGTCCTGAATGTTTCGCCTTATAGACGGTTCGCCCACTTCAACCGACAGCATCGCAACTGCTAACGCTTCCGCCTCTATCCATTTAGTGAAATAGTTGACCACTACTAGGAGATACTTACATTGTGCTTTTTCGACAGGTAAGGGTCCGGCGATGTCCATTCCCCACTGTGCGAAGGGCCATGGGAAGATCATTCCGTGCAGCTCTTCTGGAGGGACTCGGAAATCGTTTCTGTGGGACTGACAGGAAATGCATTTACAAAATGTGATCTTGTTCCATAGTAGGCCAATAATACCCGGCTCGTAATATTTTGGCCCTGAGCGTTCTTTTTCCTGAATGTGATCCACATATGCCATGGTGTAATTCTTGCATCACGTACTTAGCCTCTTCCTCGGAGAAACATTTCAGCAACGGTGTGGTATACCCTCGTCTGTATAGATCTTCACCTAAGAATGTGAAACGAGCGATTCGTTTGGAGTCGGTCGTACTAACTTGTCCTCCTTGTTCTTGTTGAACCATTAATTGAAGTATGTCTTGATGCCAATCAGCTCTCGACGTCGTAACATTCGTGGCAAATGTTTCCAGCTTCGGTCTGTTCAGGGTAGTCTTGATCATCGAAGAGAGTTGTGTTTTTTCCCGGGCATGCGTCAATTTGGATAGGAGATCTGCTCTGGAATTTTGTGTTCTAGGCACATGAATGATGTTAAAATTGGAAAAAGCTTTAATCATATCACTAACCTTATGGAAGTAGCGCAATAAGTGGTTGTCTTTGACTTGGAAAGTCCCGTTTACATGTCTGACTGACTACCAATTGAGAGTCCATCCGGCACTCGAGGCGGTCAATCTATAATTCCTTGGCTAGAATTAATCCAGTGATCAAGGCTTCACATTCCGCTTGGTTGTTGCTGAGTCAAAAATTGAAGGAGACGACCTGCTCAATGATAATACCGTTCGGTCCTTCCAGTACTATGCCGGCTCCTCCACCTCTTTTGTTCGAGGAACCGTCTACATTCGGATACCACACGTTGGTGTGTCAATTGACACCGGAAGAAGATATTCACACAAAATTGATGAAAAGTTACAAAGACATACCTCCCTTGGTGGTTTTATTTATTGCTGGTTGTGACCCTTGTGGTTTCTCTCGCACTATGCATCTTTCTCAATGACCAGGTTCAAAAACCGTGGTGGGGACTTCTCTTTGCTGCAGCCCTAGCTTTTGCATTTACCCTCCCCATTAACATCATCACTGCCACCACAAACCAGGTTTGAGACTACAACTTTTGCACCCCGTTATATGATAGCACATGACATGTATAGTTGTTCAGAAATTAAACTTGACTTGAAAGACCACTGATGGTATAGATCGAGCTACAAGCCAATTCATCATAGGAATTCTAATGTTGTTTCAAATACTAACTGTGCTAAAAGCGTGAGCTTTTCCATACATATATGATATATTTTATTTCTGATGTTTACCTACAAAATGATATGAATATATGCACATTTCAATTTCATATAGATAAACAATTCCTTTCTGAATTGACATGGGGTTAGAAACTTCATCTTTTCATGTGTCTCGTGACAAAACTAGATACATTAATGCTTGAAAGGCTTTCTCAATGGTTACTTCGGAATTTAAGAACAATGTGAGATAAGATGAAAACAGAGCATTTACATTTAATTTTAGAGAGTTTTCCTGGCGTTTTAAACTAGGTTCGTTGTTCATGGGACCACAAAATTTAAAGTTTTAACTATCACCCTCTTTGTTGTGTGTTCAGACACCAGGATTGAATATCATCACTGAGTATGTCTTTGGTCTCATTTACCCGGGAAGACCGATTGCAAATGTATGCTTCAAAACCTTTTGGTTACATTAGCATGGCCCAGGCTGTCTCTTTCCTCAGTGATTTTAAACTTGGGCACTACATGAAAATCCCTCCAAGATCAATGTTCTTAGTTCAGGTACGCTCTTAAAGCACACGCATAAAAACATCTCACCTTGTATATATGCCTACAAAGATACTGCATTTATTCTGCAGTTTTTGTGTAGTAAATTTATTCATGTATATACGCATGCATAGTTCATAGGTACAGTGCTCGCTGGAACCATCAACGTTTTGGTAGCATGGTGGTTGCTGAACTCCATAAAGAACATTTGTCATGACGATCTCCTTCCACCAGAAAGTCCTTGGACATGCCCATATGACCGTGTATTCTTTGATGAATCAGTTATTTGGGGCCTCGTGGGACCAAAGCGAATCTTTGGTTCTCTAGGAAACTACATTGCATTGAATTGGTTTTTTCTCGGAGGTGCATTGGGACCTATAATTGTTTGGCTATTGCACAAAGCATTTCCAAAAAGGTCATGGATTCCACTGATAAACCTCCCAATTCTCCTTAGAGCAACTGCACATATGCCACCAGCAACACCATTGAACTACAATTCATGGATTTTGGTTGGGACAAATTTCAATTTATCTTCCGTTACAAAAAGAAGTGGTGGTAAAGGTATAACTATGTTCTGTCAGCGGCACTTGACAGTGGAGTTGCTTTTATGACGGTCTTACTCTACTTCTCATTGGGTTTGGAAAACAAGAGTGTAAATTGGTGGGGAAATGGTGGAGAACATTGTCCACTCGCAGCTTGTCCAACTGCAAAAGGTGTAATTGTTGATGGTTGCCCCAGAACGTAGTGGTAGGTTTTGTGCCTCTTAATGCTTTCATTACAATACCACACATACTTATTTGTAGTAATGCACAATGCAAAAAATTAAAGACCTTAGTTTTTAAGTAAATATGGACCTGCTTTCTTACTATGGTGTATAACTAAAGAAAAAGATTCTTTGATAAAAAAGAAAAAAATCATTTGACATTGTTGTGAGGAGTAAAATTATCAAAGAAATGAAGTTTTTAATTTATAAAGAAAAAGAAAGAGTGAAGAGTGGTGAAGGATAGTAAATGACTATAAAAAACTGTTCTGTCAAAATACGAAAAAGTTTGTTTGACACGGATTAAAAAAATTATTTGACACTATTTTTAATAATATAATAATATATATTATGATTTTAAATTAAAAATATAATATAAATATAATTAAAATATTATTATTTATCCATGTTATATGAATGTAATTTATCTTTTTTTTTGTCAAAGTACCATCACTTTTGAAAATATTAGTTTGTATAACTAATGGTAGGTAATTTTGAGTATATACGAATAAGGATAACTTAACATATTTTAACATTCATTTCACACATCTAAAAAGGATAAAATAATCTTAAAAGAGATAATTTTTTTTGTAGTTTTTCAAAAAAGAAAAAAAAAAACCTTAAATTAATGTAAGAAAATTCTAACGTAGAAATAATAAAGTCATATTAGTCCTGTAACTACCAGGCACAATGTGTTATTTTGAAAAAAAAAAGAAAAACTCTAACTATATTCTATGTCAAAAAAATTAAAAAAAAACTACATAAAAGAATCAAAGAAAAAACATCTTCATATTTAAATAATTAAATATAAAAACAATATATCTTTAAATTTTTTTCATTTACATATTTAAATACAATAAAAAATAATTAAATTTATTTTAAATATCTTAAATTGTTATATTTTTAAATTTTAATTTTTATATTTCTTTTAAAATATAATTTCTTAAATATATTTCCATACTTTTTTTATTTTCAAAATTTTATGAATTTCAATGAAAAGTTCTATATTTTGCTATATTTTCTAAATTTCTACTTTCATATATTTTCTAAGTACTTAATACATTTTAATACTTTTTCTATTTTAAAATTTTTATAAATTTTAATTAAAAAATTTGATTTTTTTTTATATTTTTATATTTTTTTAACTATAACTTTTTCTAAGTAAAAATTTCTATGTTATATAATTTTAAATATTTTTATATTTTTTCTAAATAGAGATTTATATTTTTTCAGAAAAAATTAAATTGAAAGGGTCTAGTTGAAAAAATAAACAAAAATAAAATGTATGTGTGTTTAGTGACGATAATAAAGATACGAAAGAATCTATTTTAGAAAAAAAAAATTGTCAAAATTTATAGTAATAAAGTCTAATTTGAAAAACTATAATTAAAAATATTTAATTATAATTTACTTTCTCACTTATTAAATATATAAAGTTTGTCTTCATAAAAACAATTGTAAAAAATATGTAAAAAGTTACACTTTACTTACTCTATGTAAATACTTATATTGAAAAACACTTTTAATAATAGTTTAAATGTGTCCAAAAATACTTAGAATAGGTAAATAGCTATTATTCCTTAGTTTATAACGTTTCTTATAAGGATTATGAATAATGAGCTCATTTAACTTAATTTCAATTTATAACATGTTTGAATACAATTTTTTTTTATAAACTTTTATAACAAACATAAGAAAAATAAATAATTAAAGGAGAAATGCGTTGTACATTATGAATTTAAAAGTATTATTTATAAAAAGATTGTTATCTTTCTTTTTCTTTCTGATACATATTTTTTGTCAATAAGTCAAATTGATTGACCATTTCACTAAATTGATCATTTAGATGATTGAGAGACTCATCAATACACTTTTGAGTCGACCATTCTTGGATCAATCACCTTTGATTGATTACTTTTAGATTGATCATCTTTGACGATCACTCTTGAGTCGATCACCTTGAGGTGATCACATTTGCGTCAATGACTTTTGAATCGATCACCTTGACTAAGTTGCTTTTACCATAGTTTTTCATAATTCTGACACTCTCTAGTCGACTTAGCTACTAATGGAGTCGAATGAAACATGACAGTTATATCATATAGTAGCAGTCAAAGCAAATAATTGATTACACAATTAATGCAGTTGATTCTCAATTAATATAGTCGTTAGACAGATTATGTCAAGCATTAACCGAATTTCAAAACATAACAAACTTAGTCGAATGGTTTGTGCACATAGTTGACTTTGTAACAATGTAATGCATAGTTTTGAAAAACTTTTTCTTCAAAAAATCTCACAACACACTTTGAAAAAGTCTATGCAAAGCCACGAGTTTTAATCGACTTACTTCATAATGAAGTCGACTTAAAAGTGTTGTTTTGCCACACAATTTAAGTTCAACAAAAGTACATGTGGTTTTTCTATTCGAAAACATTTGTCATGCATTCACAGATAAAATCTCATATATAACATAGTGAAATGTAATTATCATCACAAAAACAACACAAACATGTTCTCATATAATCATAATCGTGAAAGCAATGAACATGTAACACATATACACATGTGTTATTAATTATGTGTTGTCATCATAAAAAACCAGAAGCTCTGAGATTGTAGGTTCAGCTAAACCAGTGCTACCCCTATCAATAATCTCAACATTTACAATGTGAGTGAACCTCTTTTGCACATCATATATTGTCTCACAAATTTTCATTCTGAACATTTCGTACTCTTCGATCAAAGAAATTTTCCTTGCTCTCTTGACTTTATCGGTGCCTTCGTGAGTTACTTCCAAGACATCCCACATTTCCTTACCGGTTGCACACATGGAAATTCTATAAAACTCATCAATTGTAAGTGCAGAAGAAATAATGTTCTTGGCTCTAACATCATAATGAGCTCGTCTATTTTCATTAGCATTCCATTCAAAAAATATTTAACCTTGTTTTTTCCATTCTCAACTTTGGTTGGTTCAAAGGGGCCATTTATCACGACATCCCATACTCCTTTGTCTACCGATTCTAAGAAGATTTTCATTCTGATCTTCCATAAGGGATAATCCTCACTTGCAAATAGTTGTGGTCTATTTGTAGATGCACTTTCTCCAAAGGTTTGAGATATATTAGCCATCAAGATCAATTTAATCGATTAAGCTGTGAACACAATCGATTAAAATTCGAATAACTTTCAAATTCTAAGCTCTGATGCCAATTGTAAGAAAAGAAAGGCCTTATATCTCAAGAGGGGGGTGAATTGGATTAACCCTTTTTAATGATCTCTTTGAAATATTTATGAGTTCCTGGCTTCTTGAAATCAATAAACAAATAGTAATAAATTAACAAGTAGAGAAATAGTAGAGAAAATATCAAGCACACAAACAATCTATACTGGTTCAGCTATCACAAGGCTACATCCACTATAATGATTGAGTATACAAAAATATAGAGACAACCCTCTCAATGCACTCCTCTCACCACTCAAAATCAAAATAGCAACCCAAGAGATGAACACCCTCAATCTCTTACAAATACAAAGATCAATCGCAGGTCTTAAGCCTTGGCTATACCCGCACAAGTACACAATACAAATTATTTGAATAAACCTAATCTTGAACACACACACACACCTCTAAGTTCTGTGTAAAATCCTCTGGTGAAGAATGTAAGAGTCTTTCAGGAGAGGGAAAGAGTTCACGTGATGAACGTCTAACTCTTCTTTCTCTCCTATCTGATAAACCTTCAAGAAGAGGTTGCTGGCTTTTCTTACTCCTAGTGTGTATTGTTTCCAGCATGCACAAGAAACAAAAACCCTAAAAGCACTTTTACAGATAAGAAAAATAAAACAAAAACAAAATATATACAATAATTACAATAATTACACCAAGTCAAATTCAATCAACTTACACTACTCGAAAAGTTAAACCATGAGTCCCCAGCAACGACGCCAAAAACTTGTTAAACCCCTAGCAAGTGTACCAGATCGTATCAAGTAATATAGTTGGTAAACCCAATATCGTTCTCCCAAAGGACTCAAAGGCCTTATCTTCCATGTAAATCAATATCGTAAGACTTGTAGAGAAAATTGACTCGTGGTTTGAATGAAAAATCAAAAAGTATACATGCAAATGCAATTGATTCAATTGACAAGAAGCAAAATACAATTACCTAGTCTCCCCTAGTAACTAGTAATGCAAGTACCAAAGAAGCAAAATACAATTGATCGTCCTACCCCCTATCCCTAGGTGGTATTGCTTAATCAAGGAATTGCCTATCAGTTCATGACTTCCCCGTACGTCCTCGTATCGACAAAGGCAAACATCTATTTATCAAATGAGTTAAATGATAATAGCTTTAAGCATAGATAAAGAACCCAAAAATTGATAATAACAGCATATGCAAGCATATGAATAAAACAAGAATTTCAATATAAGAGAGTTTCAAAAAATTACATTGTTCCCCAACAACAAAGGGTTTAGTTCACCATTGACATGGTGAAACTAGATGAAATACAATGAAAGAATGGAAAAGCAAACCCTAGATTGAATAAAATGGAGCCTAAGCATCCAAGAAATCTTCTCCAAGGAGTGTAAAATAGCTCTGGACGTCCTCTTCTGCCAAAAGAATAATATTTGAATCGCACTGAGGCTATATATAGGGCATAAAAGTAACAGAATTTAAGCCCAAGTCTAGTAGACAACCGCTCAGCGGTTTCCCTCAAGTTGCACCACCGCTCAGCGGTCAGTTTCACCGCTGAGCGGTTTGCCTCTAATCGCTCTAGACGCTCAGCGTCACCGCCTAGGCGCCAAACAGTGGCTTTCCCTCGAATAATGGCGCTCAGCGGTGCATTTTGACGCTAAGCGGTGCATAAACTCCTCTTTTCTTCATTTTTCTTCTTCTTCCTTGAGTCTACGACCTTCCTTCTTCAATTCCATCCTTAATTCTCATCAAAACCGTATACAACAATGCAAAACAAGCATAATATCTCTAAAAACAGCTTTTGACTCTCAAATGACTAAACGTAAGTGTTTTACTTGATTCTAAGCTCATTCTAAGCCATAAAGGGTGTATTTTGAAATCAATTTAAGCATGAAAATAACGGTTTTTAGACCGTTATCACAATCCTAAACTTAGAACTTTGCTTGTCCTCAAGCAAACAAAACAAAAGTTGGCTTTCCACTTTTTCATCAAATAGTTCAACAATCCCAAAATTCATTTCTCTTATGACAAGAACTACTCAATTTCAGATTTTCAGTGGAATCTAATCAAGATGTATGCATGCTTTCAATTCAATTCAGTTCACATGATCACATATTTCCCAACAAATGTTTTATTTATGAATGATCAATCAACTAAGCATAGATGTAATCATAGAATTCAACAATTCTCACCAAGCAAGTGTTTCACTCAATCACTCAATTGTTTAATAAGTCACTCCACTCTCTACTATTCACATGTCACATGAAACAAAATTGCCCTTCATCTAATACAATCAACATTCTTACATGCCAATGCCATCACAAGGACTTCTCCAAGGCTTATAATGAGGCTAGGCTAACAAGAAAAATTGGTTTTTCTGAATCACAAAATCCTCGAGTCAAGAGAGTTATTTTAACATTTAAAGTTCAAGCACAAACTCTCTTTCTTTAACCAATCTCACTCATTCCTAACTTCTTCCCTTTCCTTTTATTTTTACATTGAGCTCATCTTTCACGCTTTTTCTTTTCTTCATGCATTTCTCTTTTTCAACACTTGAGCTCAATGCCTTTCTTTTTGCCATTCAAATTTTCCCAACAACCCCAAACTTGAACCTTTTCAACAACTATTTTCAACCAAACTCAAGGTAAATAATTTCAAAGCAAGGGTTTTCATCCTGTTTAAGGCCAAGGTTCAAAAAGGGTAGAACACATGGTTCTAATCAATTTAGGTGAAAATTTGGCTAAGTAATGGCTTCCAAAAATGGCCTTGATCATATGACATAAACATGCAATTCAATCAATTATCAAGACTCAAGCAAAATCATTCATGTTTTCTGGTGAACAGTACCTATAACAATGACTATTTTGGAGCTCAATACCTCACCCAATATGCTTTCTCACATATTATTCATTCATACACCCTGCTTAGCATCATAACCACAATCATAAATCATCACACATATGTTCACATAACTAGTGAACTTTTCACCTGGATATCAACATGCAACACAACTCAATCATCATCCACATCCAATCATCATCAAATAGATTCATCATGCATTTCATTCAGTCAAAATTTTTTAGAAATAGTACTCAAGCCAAGCATAGACACTGACAATCACAATTCAACCTATTCTAAAAAAAACAAAATACAAAAGTGCAAGATAAAACCCTATCTAAAGCATGGACATCCATCAGTAGATGCCCTCTCAATCCATACCCTTATCTGAGTCCTCCTGGTCTCTATCATCAGCATCTTCAAAGTTATCTTCATCATCATCCTCATCCATGCTTGGTGCTTCAGCCGCTCCAGATCCATTGCCCTGTACCTGTGCACTGGTGGCTGATCATACAGCCCTATTATCATCTCAGCAGTGGCTATCTGCCCTCTACGAATAGCCTCCATCTTAGCCTCCATTACGGACATATACATGTCCCTCATCTGGAATGATTCGGCGTGCTGTGTCGGTGCATCTGCAGGTACATGCTCCTGCTGTGCTGCTGCTCTCCTAGGACGTCTCCTAGTTGCTCTGGCTACCCCCTCTTCTTCACAGTATTGCTGATAATAGGCACCATCTATGGCCTTTCTAGGCCTCTCATATGGTGGAACTGCAGTATCCACCCCAGCCTGCTGACACAAAAAGGTAATCAGGGACAGATGTCCCAACGGTGTCCTGCTACTCATAGTGGTAGCACAACTCTGAATCTCGTCGACAATGACCTTCCCGACGTTCACATCTAATTGCCTCAGCATGCAGTAAATGAAAATGATCCGATGCATGGTGATGTCAGAAACATAAGAGCACGACTGAATGTTGGCATGAGTGAAAACCATCCTGTATTTCGCCAAAGGCGTCAAATCTGTCCTCTTTATGTTGATGGACACTCCATTAGGGTTACTCTAAAAATGCCTTCCAGGAAGGCACATAACCCCTCAATATCTGCTATGTCTCTAAACCCCCCAAAAAGTGCTGCATACTGGCACTGTTCACCTGGTCATTCAGTGCCCAAAAAGTTATTAATGGTCTGCCCCCTAACATAACTCATGTATCTTCCAGCCGATACTCTTTCTCTAGTCAAGGCGTTCATATAAAACTCGTTTACCAATTCAATGCTGGTCAGTGCAGGATATGTGGCCAGCTTTTCCCAGTCTCTCCTCATAATCTCTATTCCAAATTCAGGAGCCAAGTCTGGGATAAAAGTGGCCTTCCCTCCATCAGCAATCTCCTCTCCTGCACAGTCACATAGTGTTCCTTATGTTTCCTGGAGAGGAACCTAGGCGAATAGAATCTTCTTTGCCACTTAGGTTCCTTCCTTTTGTTGTCAAGAGTTTTCACCCTTCTTGATGATGATGACATTCCTGCATAAAATAAAATTCAAAGTACCATAGGAATTCATCATTAGAGGTTAGTACATCATCCATCAGATTCCAAACCAATTACAGTCCAACACTGAGGGAAAAATAGGGCCCCTCAGCGTCCCTGCATCAAAAATCAGGCATCCAACAAAATCTGCAGCAGACCACTGAGCGTCAAAGAAGACCGCTCACCGGTTTGCCTCAAGTCGCGCCACCGCTCAGCGTCCAAGCAGACCGCTCAACGACGGCGACTAGGTTTTTCAAATTCCTTTTCCAAATTGCCCTATTCTCCACTATAACACTAATTTCATCAATGCAGACCAAATCCATGTAATTCAATCAGTTCAAACAGTTTCTACTTCATCAAATAATGCATAGAAATCAAAAGCCCTAATTTATCATGTCCCTAAGCATGTGCTTCATCAAATTTCAAATTTAGAAACCCTAAGAATGAATTTACACAACTTACTTGAGTGGAGAGACTAAATGCTTGCAAGATTTCTTCCTAATTGATGATGAATGCCTCCCGATTAAAAGCCCTCACTAAAAACCCCAAACTTTTGACAAGAGAATGGTATAAAATGATGTTTTTTTTTGTGAATGGGTGATAAGAAAAAGTGGGGAAATCTCTTTGGAAAACCTTTGAAAGTGCAAATTGGGTGCTAGGGTTCACAGAAAATGCTTGAGCGAGCTTCAAAGAGGATTTTCAAAAGTGCAGAACCCCAGAAACGCTGAGGTTTTAAAAGCCCAAGCGGGGTCTGCGCCGCCACCGCTCAGCGGTGGATGGTAATTATCTCACTCTCTTCTTGTTGCTTTTGCGTGATTCCACCCTGTAGCACCTGATTTTAACGTTCAGTTTTTCGATTTCATGCCTTTCCTCTCTGAAATGCACATGCAAACCTATAATGCACTTAAGACAGATTTTAAAAACAAACAAATAATCAACTGGGTTGCCTCCCAGGTAGCGCTTGTTTAACGTCATGAGCCTGACCCAAACCTGTCCAACACTCATTAGTAAGTGCAATCCTTACCAACACCCTTCAGTAGGTGTACCTTCTGTATCCTTCAGTAGATACATAAAAATTAGCATCCCTCAATAGATGCTACCCAAAAATTGTTTAAATATCAAAGGAATTACATGTCCAAAATACTAAACCAAAACAAAAAATATTTTACAGCAAAATATATTTCTCCAACAAAATCACGTGTTGTCCTTCGTGTTGGTGTCTTTAGTACACCATATTCTCAGCTTTCTTCCATCCAATTGCTTTGTGTGTTTAGAATATGGTGCTTCAATCTCCACCACTCCTTTCTCCTTCAACTCTTTTATTATCCACTCCTTCTTCTTATATTTCACCTTGATGCCTGGTCGGAATGAGTCTTCTTTTGGTTCAGGATGGATAATTTTCCCTTCTTCATTTATAGGTACCTGCAAAAAGTTACAGCTATTAGTATCAGTACCTGTTATGTTTTCTTCAGATGCAGCTTCTCTTCTTAACTTTTTATATCTGACTCTCTTTTTTATTTTGATTGTACTTTCTTTAGTGCCATCATAAATCAACACCTGTTCTTGATCTCTTAATATCATCTTCCCATCATTTAAACACATCAACATTTTAGAAGTCCTCATAAAAGGTCTTCCCAATATTAATGGAATTCTTCCCTCATTTTCCATATCAACAACTACAAAGTCAATCAAGAACTCCAACTGCTCAATTCGAACAATTGCATCTTCCACCTTACCAACTGGCTTCTTAATAGAACCATTTGCAACTGTTAGGGTAGTTTGAGCTGGTTTTAATATTAGCCCTCCAATTTTCTTGAAATAACTGAAGGGCATCAAATTAATACTCGACACTGAGTCAATCATGGCTCTTCCTATATCCACATCGTTGATGACACATGGAAAAGTTAAACTCCCTGGATCCTTTCTTTTTTTCGGATGATCCTTCTTTCTAGGCTTAACACAAAATTCCTGATCTTCTTCATCATCAAGATCAATAACATCTCGAAGATAATACTTAATCCTCTTGGAATAATCAGGAATTGGTGGAAGTACTAAAGGAACAACAGTCACCTGATTAAAGATCTCCCTAAATGATTCTCGGTGACTTTCTTTCTCTTCTTCTTTCTCCTCCTCTTCTTCTTTCTCCTCCTCTTCTTCTTCACTGCTTCCCTGCTGATTAGATTCTTCATTACTAATCATTTCTTCATCTTCCTCCTCACTTCTTATCAGAACAGCTTTGCACTCATCCTTAGGGTTAACATCAGTGTTAGCCCTAAATTGATTCTTTTCAGTGGTTTCTACACTTTTGGACAGCTGACTAATTTGCATCTCCAAAGATATGAAGCTGGCTTGGTCACTAGCTTGTTGAGACTCATAGACCTTCAAAAATTTATCAAATCTATCATTCAAGCTGCTAACAGTTTCTGTCAAACTGCTTACTTGCTGCCATAAAGGTGATGGTTGCTGTTGTCGGAAGCTTCATGATTGCCCAGATGGGTTATTCTGATTTTGACCAATACTAGGGTGGTTCTTCCAACTTTGGCTAGAGTTACCTTGGTTAAAATTACCTTGCCTATACTAGAATTAATTACCTATGCAATTGGCTTCCTACTGCATTTCCTCTAGCATAGCACCATTAATATGGTCACCACCACAAAAATCACAAAGCTGTTGTGCTTGCGAGACATTCCTAATCTCCTTTGGAAGTTGCGAGAGAACCTTCGTCAAATTATCTAGCTTTGAGTTAGAAGATGATTATGGGCTAGTATGGCATCATCTGCTGGCAAATGCAAAACTCCCCCTTTTTTTACAGGTGTGCCCCTCTCACTAAAAGTTTCTTGCTCGTTAGCAGCCATACTCTCAATCAAGTCATAGGCTTCGTCCTCAATCTTTTTCTTGATATCACATCTAGTTGAGGCGTCCAACATCATTTGAGATTGCGTGTTCAGACCACCTAGGTAAGGAAGAACTAAGGTAGTCTTGTCAAACCCGTGGACCGGTGTCTTCCTCAATAGACCTTTAAACCTATCCCATGCTTGCCCAAGAGTTTCCTCCATGCCCTGTTTGAATGATGAGATCTCCAACCTTCCCTGAGTAATTTTGGACTGTGGAAAATATTTATTGACAAATTTGGTTGCCAAAGTCTCCCATGTAGTGAATGTTCCTTCAGGAAAAGAATTGAGCCACGTCTTAGCATTGCCTCCCAATGAGAATGGAAACAAGTTAAGCTTTACTCTTTCGTCTGATACTCCAGTCATATTCACAGTGTTGCAAATTTCACTGAATCTTGTCAAATGATCATATGGGTTCTCATTTGACAATCCGTGAAATTGGTTGCTTTGTACCACATGGATTAGTGCTGGATTCATCACCATATTAACTGTATGGACCGTAGGCATGGCTATGCTGTTAAGGTGTAAAGGGCCCACAACATTAGACTGATCTGCAAGTGTGCGTCTTGGAGGAGGTTGATTTGCCATCTCCTCTAAGTTCTGTGTAAGAGCCTCTGGTGAAGATTGTAAGAGTCTTGCAGGAGAAGGAAAGAGTTCAGTGATGGACGTCTAACTCTTCTTTCTCTCCTATCTGATAAATCTTCAAGAAGAGGTTGCTGGCTTTTCTTACTCCTAGTGTGTATTGCTTCCTGCATGCACAAAAAACAAAAACCCTAAAAGCACTTTTACATATAAGAAAAATAAAACAAAAACAAAATATATACAATAATTACAATAATTACACCAAGTCAAATTCAATCAACTTACACTGCTCGAAAAGTTAAACCACGAGTCCCCGACAACGACGCCAAAAACTTGTTAAACCCTTGGCAAGTGTACCAGATCATATCAAGTAATATAATTGGTAAACCCAATATCGTTCTCCCAAAGGACTCAAAGGCCTTATCTTTCGTGTAAATCAATATCATAAGACTTGTAGAGAAAATTAACTTGTGGTTTGAATGCAAAAACAAAAAGTAAACATGCAAATGCAATTGATTCAATTGACAAGAAAAAGGTATGGATGAATGGAGTTGTTGGGGTTTACAACTTCATCTTATCCACTCTCTTATATCTACTCTTCTTATTAAATTCGCTTTATTATCTAATTGTTATGCAAACTTTCTTGGTCTACCCTAAACCCGATCCCTCGACGAGAAGAGCCTACTATTAGTTATTGGCTTAATATCCCTAGTCTCCCCTAGTAACTAGCAGTGCAAGTACCACAGAAGCAAAATACAATTGATTGTCCTACCCCCTTATCCCTAGGTGGTATTGCTTAATCAAGGAATTCCCTATCAGTTCATGACTTCCCCGTACGTCCTCGTTTTGACAAAGGCAAACATCTATTTATCAAATGAGTTAAATGATAATAGCTTTAAGTATAGATAAAGAACCCAATAATTGATAATAAAAGCATATGCAAGCATATGAATAAAACAAGAATTTCAATATAAGAGAGTTTCAAAAGATTACATTGTTCTCCAACAACAAAGGGTTTAGTTCACCATTGACATGATGAAACTAGATGAAATACATTGAAAGAATGGAAAAGCAAACCCTAGATTGAATAAAATAGAGCCTAAGCATCCAAGAATTCTTCTTCAAGGAGTGTAAAATAGCTCTGGACGTCCTCTTCTGCCAAAAGAATAATATTTGAATCGCACTGAGGCTATATATAGGGCATAAAAGTAACATAATTTAAGCCCAAGCCTAGTAGATAACCGCTCAGCGTCCAATTTTATCGCTCAGCGGTTTCCCTCAAGCCGCACCACCGCTCAACGGTCAGTTTCACCGCTGAGTGGTTTGCCTCTAATCGCTCTGGACGCTCAGCGTCACCACCTGGGCGCCAGACAGTGGCTTTCCCTCGAATAGTGGCGCTCAGCGGTGCATTTTGACGCTGAGCGGTGCATAGACTCCTCTTTTCTTCATTTTTCTTCTTCTTCCTTGAGTCTACGGCCTTCCTTCTTCAATTCCATCCTTAATTCTCATCAAAACCCTGCAAAATAATGCAAAACAAGCATAATATCTCTAAAAATAGCTTTTGATTCTCAAATGACTCTACTTAAGGGTTTTAGTTGATTCTAAGCTCATTCTAAGCCATAAAGGGTGCATTTTGATATCAATTTAAGCATGAAAATAACGGTTTTTAGACCGTTATCACAACCCCAAACTTAGAACTTTGCTTGTCCTCAAGCAAACAAAACAAAACTTGGTTTTCCACTTTTTCATCAAATAGTTCAACAATCCCAAAATTCATTTCTCTTATGACAAGAACTACTCAATTTCAGATTTTCAGTGGAATCTAATCAAGATGTATGCATGCTTTCAATTCAATTCAGTTCACATGATCACATATTTCCCAACAAATGTTTTATTTATGAATGATCAATCAACTAAGCATAGATGTAATCATAGAATTCAACAATTCTCACCAAGCAAGTGTTTCACTCAATCACTCAAGTGTTTAAGAAGTCACTCCACTCTCTACTATTCACATGTCACATGAAACAAAATTGCCCTTCATCTAATACAATCAACATTCTTACATGTCAATGCCATCACAAGGACTTTTCCAAGGCTTATAATGAGGCTATGCTACCACGAAAAAGGAATAGACACATGTAATTATTCTAAATATCCAAAAGAGACAACAATATACATACTCAACAAGAAAAAGGAAAGAAAAATATAAAGAAAAACTACATCAATTTTGCATAGTTAATTAAATGACTTGACTCTCTTAAAATGTAGTCCCCAGTGGAGTTGCCATCTGTCACAACCGGGATCTCGAAGGGGACTAGCAAACCGTTTTAAAAAATAATACAAGTTTGAAAATCAGAGTTTGGGAGTTGCCACCATAGTTTATTTTATAAAACTACAGAAAAATCATAAAATAATAAGGCATGGTCTACAAAATCAGATTTTTGAGTTCGGGAATCAGTTACGTATAGGGAAAGTATTAACACCTTATAATGTCTGCCTAGAGGCAATACCTTTAATTAAATATGCAAAGATGATGTGGTTTTCAAAATGTTAATTTTCCTAAAAAATAACAATGCAAGACAACATGAAAGAAACAATATATTTTTTTTTGGAAGCCCGACAAGGATTGACCTCGCTCCTACATATTCTTGTATGAGAAATCAAGGGTACGTAGTTCTTTTGGAAAATTTAGTTTGAAAAGTTGTTTGGGAAATTATTTAGAAATGATCATGGATAATATTGGACTTTTGGTAAGTGAACCCGACAAGAATTGACTTTGTTCCTATGTATTTTTATTTATGAAGGAAAATGAAGGATGACGTAGTTTTGGCATCGTCATCATTTGAAAAAAGGTTGATATTTTTTATTTTTGGAGATTTTATGATTTTTTTTGGTATTTTTGAATTTTAAAAAAAATAGTGTCACGACATTGACAATAAGCTAGATACAAAACAAGTGGAAGATATAATCATTTTTTTATATTTGAAAATTTTTGTACTTTTTATGATTTTTGACACAATTGATATCATTGAGAAAAACTAAGATGGCAAAAAGAATCACACAAATATTTGCATTTATTTGCAAGAAAACTATTTTTTAATTTTTTTATTTAATTATCAAGAAAATCCGAGATTTGACATGATAATCAAAATGATTATGAAGAAAGTAATTATCAAGCAAATTCGAGATTTGATATGACAATCAAAAGGATTATGAAAACATTAACCATCAAGCAAGTCCGAGATTTGACAAGAAAATCAAAATGATTATGAAGAAAGTAATTATTAAGAAAATTTGAGATTTAACATGATAATAAAAAGATGGTTATAAAAAATTAATTATCAACCAAATATGAGACTTGACATCTATGAAGAAGATTAATAATCAAATAAATCTAATATACAACATGACAATCAAATATAGAAGTGCAACATTCAAATAAAAAAGTTGACTTTAATAACATAATCCAAACAAAAAACAAAAATGAAGATATGAGAACCTGGATGTAAAAAGCGAGGATAGCCCAATCAAGATGTAAGTGAAAATGGAAGCTTTAAGATACGAAGATGGTGATATGGAGGAGAAAAGATATGTTGAAGTGTTTGATGATGGTGGAGTATCGAGAAGGAAAATAGGATATGAGGGGAATATGGTAAAAATGATGAAATTAAAGAGATACTAGGAAATATTAATAGTGTGAAGGAAAATGGATATCTTGTTGAAGAATAATGGAGTGGGAGAGATGAGATGTGTGCATGTGATGATATGTGTTCTAAAAATGGAGTGAAGAATGTATGAGTATTTATAGTATTATAAATAGTAAAAGTGGTGTATAATATATATATATATATATATATATATATATATATATATATATATATATATATATATATGAGTGAAAAAAGGGAATAGAAAAAGTTAGTGTGAAAACATGTGAAAGAATTAATATAAAAAGTGATTAGAAAAATTAGGTGAAATAAAATATAATTTAAAAAAGTGATTAGAAAAATTAGGTGAAATAAAATATAATTTAAAAAAGTGAGTAGAAAAAGTTAGCGAAAATATATGAAAGAATTAGTATAAAAAGTGAGTGAAAAAATTAGGTGAAATAAAATATAATTTAAGAAAGTGAATATGAAAAGTTAATGTGAAAAATGTGAAAGGATTAATATCAAAAAGTGTGTGAAAAAATTAGGTGAAATAAAATATAATTTAAAAAAGTGAATAGGAAAAGTTAATGTGGAAAATATGTGAAAAAATTAATATAAAAAGTGAGTGAAAAAATTAGGTGAAATAAATTGTAATTTAATAAAGTGAATAGGAAAAGTTAATGTGGAAAATATGTGAAAGAATTAAATTAAAAAGTGAGTGGAAAAAATAGGTGAAATAAAATATAATTTAGAAAAGTGAATAGGAAAAGTTAATTTGGAAAATATGTGAAAGTAAAAAGTGAGTAGAGAAATTAAATGAAAAAAGTAGATGGAAGAAATAATTAAAAAAGAAGGTTGGTAGAGAAAGTAGATGAATAAAGTATAATTTTAAAAAGTAAATGGAATAATTACAAAAGTTAGTATGGAAAAATTAATATAAAAAGAAAGTGAAAAAAGTAAATAAATAAAAAAAGTATGTGATGTGGACGGTGTGGAATGTGACGTGGAGGGTGATGCGAAATATGACATGAAGGATGATGTGAAATGTGATGTGAAGGGTGGGATATGAAAATAAAATTAAAGAATAATAAAGAAAAAAAAAGGTTAGATTATTTGGTCCATTGAAATGAGGGATAAAATGAATAACATTTTTTATTTTATTTTCTTTATTTTTTAATTTCTTTATTTCCTTTCTTTTTTTTCTCTCTCTCCTTTTTTTATTTATTTTGAAATAAAAGTGTTGAAAAAAGAATTAATATAGGTGACACTAATAATCTCATAAATTTGATTTCTTTTTATTTAATTTTTAATTATTTTTTTATTTTTTACTTTTATTTTAAATTATTCAGAAAAAATTGAGTGTTGATTATAACTTAAATAAGTTTCTTATTAACCATCTATAAGAGATATAATAAAATCATTGACTTCTTTTACTGGCTTTGTTGTAAGAAAAAGTATTGCACCATCATTAAAGAAATTAGGATTGATCATATCATTCAACAAATTTGGGTAAACAAAATCCAATCATTGTCTTCAATTAACATATCTTTTGGTATTTCAATATTGTCTTTACCATTTTCATTCAAATCCATTTTTCCATCACCAATTTGTAAAATCCAGTATGTAAATTCTTTTATATCATTGAAATTGTTATTCTAGTCCTTGATCTCATTGTGAGAACTTAAGAACTTTGCAATGTCTCCATAATTCAAAATAGTTTATTGCACTTTTAACAATGTCATATCTTGAAGCCTTCCTAACCTTAGGTAGAATTTGTTTGAAATCACCTTCCAAAACAACAACCTTCCCACCAAATGGTTTATGAGCATTTTCTTCGTTTTTGGTTTTCATAATATCTCTCAAAGTTTTATCAAATGCTTCATTCCTATATAATCAATTTTGTTTCAATCAAGAGTTTAGCATGAAGACTTCTCTGACTTATGTTGCAAGTAGATTTATTATTTATTAACAATGGGCAAAAATGTAAAGTGTATAGTTTGACCTTTAGGTAGTAGTAAAGAAGTTATTCCCTTGGAAGCTACACATAAAACAATAATTCCTTTATATTTGATTGAAGCTGAAAAAATATTTCAAAAAAGCTTTTACATGTACCATTGTAACCATATAAGAAAAAGAATCCTTCAACTTCTAAAAGTACTTTTATCATTATCTCTTGATAAACATTAAGTTCCTCATTAGTAAATGTTTGAAACAATGATTCATGAACATTCTCCATTTTTTTCTTTATCATAATTCAACTAATCTATAATAAATATGTTTTGGAAAATGAATGAACTTGAATGTTCTTGTTGAGGCAAACAACTGTAGTCCTTTAATGATCTACCATTTGAAATTAAGAGTTCTTGTACTTCTATAAGAGAACAATTTTGCAATTATGTTTTTGGGATTTAAAGACCCACATAACAAAGTTATATTATATAAAAAATTAATGAGGAAAACTTGGGTTAAGATTTTATATCCACAGGGCTTAAGTCTCAAAATCCTCAACATCACACAATGAAAAGTTTTAAATGATTTATTCAGTTGTGTGACTTATTGGCAAGTGCACCAAGTCATTTATAGTACAACTAAACGGGGTTATTGTATCCATAGGGATCTAACAAGCATATTGTTAGTTTGTTTTGGGGTTTTATATTTAGAAAATATTGATAGCAGTATATATTATATTGATTAAGTTTAGTGGATGCTATGATTGTATCTCATCTCATCATCTTCCATTACATCACTACTGGTCTTGTCTATTTACTTATGCAAATCATTCAATGTATTGAGAGTGCTATTTAAATGTAACTTTAAGTCCAGTTGTGACACTTAGAGTTTAAGATCATCAAACTTCAGTATGATTCCTCAGTGACTACTTGAATGAATCACTTGCATTCAGATCAGGACTTTATAACCAGTTAGAGCCTTAGATTTATTCCTAACATCTAAAAGTGAGGGGAGAATCAGTTAGACCACACCGAAACATAATATTTACAATGAAAACATCTCTCTCGAGCCTCTAATAATGTATTCCTACTCTACTACTACATATTAGATCCTCCATACAATGTCTAAAATGAGGACATGAGGTCTATATATATAAATTATCTAGGGCAGTGCTTCACTCTAACTTTGGCGCTTCAGTCACAGAGGTTTCATTCTAAATCTTTCCAAACGACCTTTCTTAGGGGTTAAGCCACATATTTTGGGCTCAAGCTGTAAAAGTTACATTCCACATTTTTTCAAAGGTGGGTTCTTAAGGTTTCCTCCTCATGAAAGTTTCCTTAATCGCCTTTGTGGCATATAACACCATGTCTACTGCTCAGCCGCATCATTCACAATTTGTCTAGAATTGAATGATTTTAATCCAATTTCTCTATTTTCCACTTTAACTCTCTTCTCATGCTTAAAGTTGCAAAATGAACTAAATAGGGTAAATTAAGTATAATCTAAAGAAAATCAAGACCAGTTAAGTACGAAAATTATCTTAAAATTCACTTAAGTTGTACACTTATAAGAAATAAAAGCAATTATTTAATTACAAAATAATTGAAGTCAATATTGTAGATCCTTTCTCTTTTGATACAAAATTCTATTAGCAAGTAATTTCCAAGTGGAATTCCACACAATATCAAACTTTGACATTGTACTCATCAATAATAGAGTAACAAATAACTTTCTCAATTGATTTCCAGAAGAAGGTTCGCTAGCCTCTTTGATCGCATCAATGAATTCTTGGTCATCTGCCAATAATCCTAAAGCATAATAAACATCTTGGTAAGTTTGGAAAGTTTTTCATTTAATTGTTTTGATGTTGTCATGATCAGAACAACCTTTATGTATTGTCACTAATATCCTCATGTATTATAGTTCACCAAATCCTGCTAGATCATATGTCAGTGTATTAATGCTATAACCTTGCTTTCTTAGTATTCCTTTTTGGTCTTCCATCTAAACAAACATTGTTGGAAATTCAACATAAGTAAAGATTTTTCCGTCTTCGTATTTGTTGTTGTTAGGCTTAAACCAAACTAAGAAAATTGTATTTACATCTTGGTTCTTGTTGAATATCACAATAATATTGTCATCATCTTTGAACATAATTTATTGTTGGTGAAAAAGATGAAAGCTTAATCTTTGAACAAGTGGCCATCTATGATGGATATCAAAAAATGTTGTCATGATCAGAACAACCTTTATGTATTGTCACTAATATCCTCATGTATTATAGTTCACCAAATCCTGCTAGATCATATGTCAGTGTATTAATGCTATAACCTTGTTTTCTTAGTATTCCTTTTTGGTCTTCCATCCAAACAAACATTGTTGGAAATTCAACATAAGTCAAGAATTTTCCATCTTCGTATTTGTTGTTGTTAGGCTTAAACCAAACTAATAAAATTGTATTTACATCTTGGTTCTTGTTGAATATCACAATAATATTGTCATCATCTTTGAAAATAATTTATTGTTGGTGAAAAAGATGAAAGGTTAATCTTTGAACAAGTGGCCATCTATGATGGATATCAAAACCAAATATTCGCCAAACTGCCTCATATGGAGATAAATGTCAACAGTCATAGTATCTCTTGATTTCATCAACAATAGGTTTTTCTCTACAATTGGCTTCATATGTACTAAATTTCATTATAGCTTCATTAGAACCTTTGATGACACATTTAAACAAGTACTTGATGGAGTTAGAATATATCAATATTGATGTGATTTTATACCTCATTAAAAGGAGATGACTATAAGGCACAACATTTGTGTTACCTAATTTGTGTCCATTTTTTTTCAATAGATAGACCATCATCTCAATGTCTATAGAATGGATATTCATCTTCATCAATTGTAGTTGTTATTCTAAATTTCTTATGAAAGTATTTTGAACACCTACCTTCTTTCATGCATGGTGATTTATATCTAGTAGCTCCACATGGACCATGTATCATATATGTTGACAACCTTTGATAGTTTTAGATACAAATTTGGATGAGGCAATGTCTTTTTCATTTTGTAATTTGTTTTCATCAGCCAGCCATAATAATATGTGAACATGTAGCAAACTTCTTTATTGGAATTCCACCGTATACATACCTAATATCACAAATCATAAAATAAAGTAATTAATAGGAAATATCTTTTTGATAATCATCCTTTCTAAATGGAAACATGAGAGGTATTATAGAGGAATAAAGCATGTATTTTTTTCATGCAACCTTGTTAACTCACCATAAAATTTCTTGACAATATTGTCTCGTTTGACATCCATGTTGCTGAAATCACCAATTATTAATGTGCAATTTCGTTTGCTAAGGGAGTATTCTATACTCTTAGATATTTAATGCAATGTCTAAATAATCTTAATCCAAAATCTGAATGTGTATCATCATGTATGAAATCTCTTACTTTTCTAAAGGTTTGAGCAAGAACATTCTGTTCATCAATCATTTTGGTCATTTATTCTATCAATTCTTGATCAAATATGGACTAAGATGAATTGAATCTACAAAAAGTGTACGATTGTTGAATTTAATACTTCTAATAACACTTATCGAAAGTAGCTAACTCTATTTGCTATCTCATTTCGTATTTTATAAAAATAAAGTTGTTCAAACTTTGACCTTTAAGAATAACACTCTCCAACAACAATAATATTTAATTAAACAAACTTAGTAAACATAAAACAACCGTAAACCAATCGTAAATTCGAACAATATCAAAGTTTACTACTATACCTAGTGATTTAGCTATTGATTACAATTAACATGTAAAATGGCTTGCAATATACTTTGAAAAAATACAAAGAAAATATATAACTAAAGTATAATATATACCAATTAATATTTAGCATATAGTAGCAAAAATTATTATAACTATCTTCTTCAGAAGAATCTTCATCAAAGTCCAACATATCTTGCAAATAGATTGATATTTATTATTGAAGTTATTTGTGAAAAAGTGACATAGTTGGTTTATAGTTGGAGATATTTGATTTCAAGATTTACCAATAAAATTTGTTTATATTAACGATATTAGCAATATGTACAAGATCATGGTTTATATCTTTTGAAAACAATTATGTTACCACAACTTTGGTTAGTAAGTAGAATGCATTTGGTTTGGAATTTGATAAAATTGATCTATGTAATAAACAATTATACGATAATGTTTTAGATGAAGCCGACGACCATAATCCATCGGAAACAGTCAGAAGCCGTCGGTAATGACCTATTATCGACGGCTTAGCGACGACCATAATACTGTTGGTAAATCCTTTGTCGCTAACAATTATCGACGGCTTTTGCTCTTCGTAAATCCTTTGGTAAGATCCAGGCAAAATTAAGTCATATTTGTATTTCTTATCCAACCAAACAAACCTGCATAAAATGTTCACATCATAGACAGACCAGCATAACATTTTCAAACCACAGACAGACCTCCGTAATATGCATCCCAAAATCATCCAATCATTGATGACAAAAACAATAATATAACATCATTTGTATTGTTCAAATTTAAGAACTTGTATTTATAAATGAAACATGAAACATAAAACAATATCATTTAGACATGAGCAAATATAATGTAGCAAAATCATAATGTTCTAACATCCAAATGTTCTAACAACTATGTTCAATAACAAAATAAAACTAATAATCTACATAGTCATCATCAGAATGATCTTCATCATCATGATGCTTTATAGATGGCTGGACTGGTGTGGGCTGGACTGATGTGGGTTGGACTGATGTGGGCTGCTGAGAAATTTTCAGTTGGAGCAAAGTTAATAAAGCTTAACCTAAGACATGGTCTACTTTAGCCTTAGTGAGGAATTTTCAGTTTTTTAGTTAATATATAGACTATAAAACAACTATAACTTTGGTTCCTCCTTCTAATTTGGTAACTTGGGGGATTCAAGATAGTATATAACCAACATATATGCTATTGGTTTGTCCTTGTACTCTGCTTCATCCTTATAATTACTCATTTTAGTAATTAAGGTGTACTTGATATTTTTAAGGGTGTTGCGATGGTATTTTTCCAAGAGGGCATTTCAGTGGAAGGGTGGGGAACAAGGTGTGGAGGTTATATATAAGAAGAATATGCAGCAGAGAGAATACAATAGAGGAGAAAAAGAAAGAGAGATAAAAGGCAGGATCCGTGAGATGAGAAGGGATGGAAAATGAATCCTTTTTATTGATCCCTTATCTCATTCATATCCATTGATTAAGCAAAAGGAGGGGCCAACATGTTTATTTATCAAATCAAAGCATGGCTATAAGCTTTTAGACAGATCAATCAGGAGCAAAATAAAGCAAGGCAAACAAAATAAGACATCATTTACCTACCTGGAAATGATGAAGTCTTTGACACTTGAGTGCAGCCCTTCAACAATGAGAGTTTTGGAACCAACTTTAACCCATTATGTTCGAAGCTTCCAAACATTTTGTGCCCCTGATCGAAACCCTAAAACCTTGTACAATAATGGACAGTTTTAATTAGCAAAACACCACAACAACAAAAGATTAATCATCAAACACGCTGTTACCAAGAATAGGGGCTCAACTTAGAAGCTTCTGAAAATAAATCTGTTGCACCAAGTAAAACATAATGTTGCACCAACTAAAACATAATCTAACTTAAATTAGTTGGGACAAAGTAAAACCAATGATCAATTTCCTCTCCCAACCAACGATAATCATCATCACGCATCATATTTAATCCAAAACTGGTCCTACCCATCCACAAGCCTAATTACTCCAAACAAATCACCTCATGCACAACTATACCACCACAACAAATATATATACACCTAATTTACAATGAATCAGGTAGGTGGCATTCAAGAATAAGCAAGCATTCAATTAAGATGGTTTATGATCGTAGGCACATAATAGAATTTAGACCCTAACAACATGTGAATCATGAATGGCGTATCAGACAGGACAAAATCTAAAACTACACATGACTAGTTCCATAAAATTGCATTGAGTTTCTACTTCAACAAAGTAATAAGCAATGGAATTCTGTGACCCAAAAGCAATGATTCATAACAGATTAACATGCAGAATTTGAAGAACAATACTTAAAATTCAAGCACTGCATTCAGACTTAAACATGCTTAGTCAATGATCAAACAATATTGTAAAAATTCAGTCTTCTTATTCAAACATTCATATCAAACAAAGAATAGCAATTGCATGTAATGATATACTGATGGCACTAGGATGGACATTTCAATGATACTAATGCATTCAGAAACAAAATTTGCAAATTGACTTAACCCAAGATTTGGAAACAGGACTACAGTAATCAATTTAAAGCTTACAATGAATGTGGGAGCAGCTTACTCTCTTGATTTCACTCCAACTTAAACATTCACAATTTGCAATTCCTTAATCAAGAAAATTCTTAATTCTGCACAAATAACATTCAACAAAATTGTTAGACTAAAAACCGAATTCTATCTCTCAATTTACCAAAGGAAATATGCCAAGTCAGCCTCATAAAGCTCTCATAATATCAAAACTGTTAGAAACAACAAATCAAGTATCTTACAGCTACCTAGCTCTCATTTCAAGTCTGTCATCATCCAGCAGAATGAATACACTTGGTGAGTCCAATTTATAGAATGTAGATAAAACATTCAAAAACTATATAGTTCTAATGTTTCCAAATTCTACATGATATTATTATAGGTTATTATGTTTGATACTAAATTTTGTTTACAGTCATTAATAGTGTTCTACAAGATTGATTAAGTTATTCTAATTATTATAATGTTGATAATTCAACATGAGAGAAATCTCCACATTATAATCTATCCATAACAGGAACAATCATATGATATAAGTACTCTTGAAACCTGATTGAACATAATTAAGGCATGGAAAAAAGGAATAGGGCAATATAAGAAAACAACAAGCAATTACCCGAGTGATAATGCTATGACGGATGAAATCTGCTAACCCTATTTTTCACTTTCAGACCTACGTCTACAAAAGTCAATAAGGTTTCTAAGAACATCATATGAGCAATATATACACCAATGCCTAATGCAATCACAACCCCAACCACAATGCAGTTACACCAATGCCTAATTCATTACTTTTGTTAATCTTTGTTTCAGTGAATTTCAAGTTCAGAGCACACCTCTTATATTTATCACAATTAGTTTCAAACCATTCATAATCAAGTTTGTCAAACCTCACACTATAAACTCAAAATGAACATTCACAACATTTTAGAACAACATCAAATTCACGAAACAAGAATCAAAATAAAATGACAGAGCACATCACATCATGCAAATTCAATTTAGCCTTTGTAGCAAAATAAAATGACAGAGCACATGAAATTCACCACGACTTTAGAGCACCAACCCATACCTTGGGCTTTGCCTTCCTTGCCTAGTCACGTCTGCTCCTACGACTCTATTCCTCCATTTCCTACTGCAATTCCAATTCCTTCTCAACCTAACCTTATGTTTTTTTTTTGGAATGGAAGTGAATTAAGGATTTTTGCACACAGTTCATTTACACAGAAGGACCTTACCTTGTGATGGAAAAATGCTCTAGCTAGGACAAGCCAAATCTAGAAGCAAATCAAGCCATAAGTTCATGGATGAAGATTGCGGAATTTGGTGGTGGTGAAAGGTCTTGATAGCTCATGGTTTTGATGAGTTTTATGGTGATGGAAGGTGTGTTTGGTTGTTCTCTAAGAGAGGTTGGGCCAACTCTTGGAGGAAGGTGGCTAGAGGAGGCCACTTGGGTTGCTCTAGCCTAGGGTGACCTTAAAAGAGTAGTATGGCACAAAAATGGCAGCATAACTTTACTCTAAATCAAAGGTGATTACATGATGGAGAACACCTCTATTTATAGGCTAAGGTGTCTCAAAATGGACTGAAACTTTAACCTAAAAGAGCCACCTTGGTTGTCTTGGAGAGCAAGGAGAAATTCTCTCCAATAGGAAGGAGACAAGTGGCAAAAATCCTTTCAAATGAGAGAGTGACATGTGGCCACTACCTATGGAAAAATTATCCATTCCTAGAGTGACACATAGCCACTAACTAGAAGGAAAACTCTCCAATGGGAAGCTTCCACATGTCTAGGACGAAATTCTTCTCCCTTGTTCTCCAACCTTAGCCAAAATGTTGACCCCTTGGCCAACACTTCCATTTTGGAGGTCCAAGCATAGTCAACTTTGGGCCTTGATCCTTTGTTGACTTGTTTGGTAAAAATCCTATTCTACTTGGCCCAAAATACAAAGCCCAAATAAAATCTAGACTACTTGGCCCAAAATACAAGGCCCAAAATTATTCTTACTCTACTAAATCTTCATGATGACTTAAGATGGCCCAAGAGAAAGAGTCTAGGTCCATCTTCCATAGATGTCTCCAACTCTTCATGAATGTGCTAGGTCATGGCAAGGGGTATGCCATCACCTTGTCACAAACCCTCTACATTGGCCTCGCCCTACGATAGTGGAAGCCCTGGTCACGTCACCACAACAATGTTGTCAGGTCGCTAGTACATCGTCGTCACACCGCGATAGCAACCTCGTCAACAAACACCTTCGAACAGCCCCCTCACAAGAATGTAATCCGTCAACCACCACCTTCCTCACCGGCATTATCCTCACGTCGACACAACAATTGCAAAAAAAAGGGTTAGGCTTCGGATTGGGGGGTTCTGAAGTGAGAGAGAAAGAATTGGGGGAAAGCTTGCACGAAAACACAAATTGGGAGAATGGGAGAGGAAAATCCCAAATTCTCATTTCATTAAGTCGATGCTTATACCGACAGTCGAAATCCTTTAGTAAACTCAATGCACCATTACTGATGGTCAAAGGTCTTCAGTAGTCAACCACTCACATGACCGTTGGTACATCCTTCAGTAAATCAACTTTACCGAAGGTCCAAAGGCCGTCGGTATTATTCCTTCAAAAATTAACCATTTTCCTGTAGTAAACATGGAATGAGTGTATAATAATATTATTAGTATAAAATAAGTTTATAATTTGTGTGTACAGTATCATATCATGCAAGACAAAAAGCATTTGACAATAATAAGAGTTAAGTAAACTTAACAATAATATTAAATCTTATGACTTTGTGTTGGAGTTCGATGGAATTCACCTGTTCGTTATAAAATTTTAGCATAATGACCATTGTTGTCAAGACCACAATAATACAGCATGGATTGTGTTTTGTAAGGAAATTGGAAAACAAAAATATATGTTAAGATGAGTGTATAACATGAATTGATTAATGCAGAACAAAGAATAAAAAAATCATATTTGGCAGTAATAGCATGTAAGTAAAAATCACTTGAAACTAAACTGAAGCTTACCAATATATCGAACACACATGTTATTTGAAGTACTGGCCAGCTTCTGACTAATAACTTCCATTAATAACTGTGAGGAAAGAGAACATGTTTGGCATTCAGTTCTGCCATTCAGAAAAGTAAACACAAAGTACCAACCAAATACGAACTTATTTTAGCATTTTCTGTTTACTTATTCCATGCGTTTGTTGAATTTTTCCAATAATTCTCATTGTTATATTCGACAACTAATCCCCATGAAGTCATAACATTAAACAACGTTAAAAAATATGGCCTTTTAAAAATAATGTATGAAAGGTAACGAAATAACGTATGAAAGCTTTCTACATGGTCTGTTTCCATGAAGAAGAACATTCTATTTTCTGTTAATATTTTCATGAGATTTTTTTATTTTTTTTTTAGTTTCTGGGTGATTATAGGAAGGAAACCATGAATAGTGTGAACATGAAAGTAATAGTATTATTTGTGAAACGTAATAAGACCTTTGTATTTCAACTTGAAAGCAAAAGCAGTTAATCTCACTACCATTCATTTTTTTATTCTGAATATCTTTGAGCACTTTGTCATCTTCAATGAGAACGTGAAACTGTTAAATTGATGGTAAAAGATTTAAAAATAAGTTAGATTTAACAGAATTTTCGGGTTTAGCTGGTGTGTTGTTCATCTTCTTTGCCACCTTTTATGAAAGAATGAACATTCTTTTTTTACGTGCATTTTTTATTGATTTTCATCCATATTTGAATGAAGATAAACTTGTGACTCTATGGAAAAACAATATGAGCATGAGTGTGGAAGATGTTTGAATATGCGATTGAAGAAGACTATTTTGTTTTAGAAAGTGTAGAAGTGTAGATATTCTACAAATTCTACAACACAATTTTTGAAACAGTTTTTATCAATTTATTATTTTATTAGTAAAGAATCAGGATTTTGAATGACATATTTAGGAAACCATGCAAATAACATGATCAAAGATACTGGTTTTCGAAGTTGATGGTTGTAAAGTTGTCCAGTGTTGTTTCCATTGTTGAAGGCAGATTCTGAGAAAAACTTGGTTAGTGAGAGAAGATTAAAAGGGTGGTAGCATAAAGAGAGACTGACTTTTCAAATTTTCATTATTTATGAATTTATGAATAAATGAATAAACGATATATTTATAACTTTTCACTTTTCATTTATGAATAAAAAATAGAAGTCATAATATAAAAATGTGTACGATATTTAAATTAGTCATAATAGGTAAATGATATTGATAACTTTTCACTTTCGATATAATTTATATTGGACTAATATGTGATTTTTAGAGTTTAGCTCAGTCGGCTAAAACTCAATGGGCAAGCAAACTATGAATAGCAAAATATATGCCCCAAAGAAAATATTGTATACGACAAAGATGAGTCGGCAAAGTAGATTGAATACCAGTATGAAGTTTAACACAGTTAATTGCATCCAAAACATAGGTACAAGTCCAACAGATATTACAATACATAAATCCAAGTTACAATAAACATTAAAACCATAGATTTCACACTATTCCAAATTACATCACTCATTTCACAATTTTGATATTTTTCTTCCTAAAGGTCAGGTAACTCATCCTTTGGTACTTCCGTAGTAATAGAACAATCTCCTTTTTCAATAAGGTTTAATATCTATTTTTGTCTTTAAGTTTGAAAGGTGTGTTTAAAGTGATCATATATTTTTTTAGATGTTCACAATTGTCCCATATGTTGTAAAAACGGTTCAAGTTTGTATTTTTTTCTTACTGTGTTAAAAAGGCTAACAATGTAATTGTCCATCTGACAAAAAATGAATGAACTATTCGATTATTGATTGCATGACATGTTGAAGTCAATTGACTTGACGAAATGTTAAAGTTAAAGTGATTGGATAAAAGGAAAGGGTTAGGGTTCCTGCAAAGCGTCAGCACAGGGCCACCATGCCGCCATTAGCGCCACCACGGGTTCATCTTCTCGCACAATCAAACCTCCATAGCCACCATGTCATCAACCTCCATGCACGAACATCGCACTATTTTCGTTCTGAATTGCAAAATCACCATCCACTTCACAATACACCTTCAACAACCATGGTGACCTGCACAAAATCAAAGACACATCAAACCCTAAATTGTGCCTCGTCTCTACTGCAACCATGCTCGTTCAATCTTGACGGTGCGCGCAGAAAAATCCCAAACCAGAATCGTGATTCACCCCTTCAAACCCTAATCGCGAGTTCCTTTTCCCGCAATCCAAAACCTGCATCAGAAATAAAAAAAAAAAGCCCAGAAACCAAATCGCCTAATTCGAACCTCCACGGCTAACATTTGAAAGCCCTAACCTAGATTGCGCCACAACAACGAGCTCATCTCCTCCATCACCTTCGTGCATTGCAAGCATTTGTCTTCCATCTTCGTCTTCTCCAGGAACTCGAAGAATCCAGATTGCATTCTCGCGAACCACCATGGCCAATAAACATATCCTTCTTTGTAGCATTATTTTTGCGAAACCCTAATTTGGGTGGGAAGGGGACTGCCACGTGGTAGTCCTTCATTGGATGAGCTTGCAACACAATCAATAACTGGAAAACTCATTTAGTTTTGACCAGGTGACAATTACACCATTAGCGTTTTTAACACCGTAAGCAAAAAAGACCTACTTGAATCATTTTTACAAAATATGAGACAACTGTGAACATCTGAAATAAATGTAGAACCACTTTAAACATACCTATCAAACATAGGGATCAAAATAGATATTAAACCTTTTCAATAATAAGTTATGTGGTGAAACAATGATAGATTAACATATATATTTTTATAATATTTTAATACTATGTACGTGTTATTTTTTCAATAAAAAATAATCAATATAAATAATATTATATGTACCGTAGGGCTTGACGACGTACTATGTGCGGTCGGATAACCAAAGTATATGTGAAGGTACCGACTAGGCACGATGAAGACCGCACGGTCTAGCTCAATAATCAACTTTCCCATATTAAGGATTAAGGTAAGTATTCATTAAAGATAATAGTCGAGATTGGACCAAAATTAAGGTTTCATTAATCTCAAACCCATCTAAAAAACTATAAATAAAGGTAAGAGGTAGGTGATCACAGTGCATTTAATACTTTTGCTATGATCCCGTATAAATTATTTGTTAACTTAAGCATCGAAAAATCTTTGATAGATACCCTTGTGAATCGTTAGAGTGAAGAAGAAAGCGGAACAAAAACGTAACTTTCCTAATGGTTTTGAAAAAATTGTGGAGGTGTTAAAAGATATTAGGCCCTACACCCCCGAAACATTATATATCAATAATCAATATCAAAATATTATAAAAATAATTTATGTCAAAAATATCTTTTTTTCATAAGGTAGCATTGTCACCTGAATTATATTACTATAAGAAAAACCAAAAACAAAAGATAGCTTAGACATCGTGAAAGGCATATTTTGGGCCATGGGTCGGCCCACGAAGCGTGGTTCGCTGTTGTGTAATCGCAACTGCTACAAATGTGCGTACATGAAATATTTAGGATGTGAATTCGAATTCGGAAGTACATGGCCACGTTAGTTCCTTCTTCTTCCATTTTCCGACCAACGTTGATTCGATGCACCAACGAGCGCCGGGCGCTGTTTAATCGCATTGCTCCTGTCTATGATAACGTGCGCCACTATTCTTTTTTTCTTCTGTTAGTTATTTTATAACTTACGCCGTTTTTCTGTGTGTTTTTTAACAGCTGAATGACTTGCTGAGCCTTGGGCAACACCGGATTTGGAAGCGAATGACAGTGTCGTGGACTGGGTATTCCTCTTTTTTCGTTTTTAGCTTTCGCATTTTCTTCAAAATATTGTAACCGTTGTATTTTCATTTCTTAATTGGGCGTTTGTATGAATTTGGACACAGTGCGAAATTGGGAGATCGTGTGTTGGATGTGTGCTGCGGAAGTGGGGATTTGTCATTTCTCTTGTCGGACAAAGTAGGCTGTGATGGCAAGGTGTTTGATTTTAGTTTCTCATATTTCAGTTGCTTTCCTACGAATAGCAAGGCCCCTTTGGACTCCTAAGAGAGAGGAAAAGCATGAAAAAAAAAAGAAAATTGTTTTCTGTATAAAATCATAAACTAAGTTAAAATAAAAATTTGGAAAAGATATATGGAAGACTGCTTATAGTTGCAGAGGTTTTTTTTTTTTATATATATATTTTATTTTATACACACTTCTAAATTAACAATTTTTGTCTCCCAAGTTCCCATTGTGTGCTAATTTGGTTATATCATTATATGTTTTCAACATGCGATTGTAGTTTCTTAGACACGTCAATAAACTAAACTTTTAACAAATCCCAAATTTCCATTGATAGAGGAACTAAAATCACATCTTTACAGTAGGGGAGAGACTAAAAGTGTATTTAAGCTTTAAATTTATTATTAATGTACTTTAAATGAGTGAAGAGGGATTTTACTGTTTCATCTTATTGTTTACTTTCATCTAATTAAGTATTATCATGTATGATAAACTTATTGACTTTCTTAATATCTATATTAAGAATTGTCCATCTCTAGCATGATTTCTCATTGCCAATAGGACATTGGACATAAATTAAATTCATGTATTACTATCATTATTATTAGGCCTAAATATTTCTTTTAATTAATCCGGAATTATTCTAATTCTATCTTTTAAGCTTTAAGGTAATTATTATAGACATGATTGCACCTGCTATGAATGACAATATATGAATGAAGGACATTTAAAAAACCTTACATTGTAAGTAAAAGTATATTTTAATCAATTCTTCTTATTGTTATAGCATTTTAATTTTGTAGTGAAATTAGGGTACATCGAATGTTTTGTGGTGCAGGTCATTGGTCTTGATTTCTCGAGGGATCAGTTATCGATTGCTTCATCCCGGCAGCAATTGCTTTCAAAGAAGTGCTTCACGAATATTGAGTGAGCATGGGTAAATTTTGCAGTATGCAGACATTAATTATAACCTGGAGATTTTTTTTAATATAATTTTAAACTATTTTTCTATTTTTGTACCTTCAGAAGAACTTTTGGTGTAGAATAAAGATATTAGCAGTGTGTATAGTAGAGTTCTTATTATGTTTGTGTTGTATATTAGTATCATTGATGCTGTGGGAAAGTAGTAATGGTTTGCTGCATCGTAGGTGGGTTGAAGGTGATGCCCTTGACTTGCCATTTATGGATGGTTGGTTTGATGCTATCACTATGGGCTATGGTCTTCGAAATGTGGTTGATAAACAAAAGGCCATGCAGGAAATTTTCCGTGTCCTAAAAGCTGGTAGGTTTTGATCTGTATCCATTAACTTGATAATTGATGTTTATATGAAATTTGATACATTTTATGGTTTATTTTGCTTTCCAGGCTCTACAGTGTCTATACTGGACTTTAATAAAAGCAATGAGTCACTAACTTCTACATTTGCGGTATATCTCAGCCTCACTTGTTGCTTTATATAGGATCTAATAATACGCACATTAATGCTCCTTCATTTTGGACTAGTTTCCTTGTGATATTTTCAGCAATGCTTTTGGGTGAGTTCATACAGGATAGGACCGATGAAAATCATCTTTGGTACTGCTAAGTTTAGAGAAAAAATTTCAGTCCACTTGTCTAAACAAATATTACCACATCTTATTCGTACACTTTTTTTATTAATTTGCTGTTGCCGTTTTCATTTCGTGTATGCATTGAAGATAACCCCCACGTATTTACTTATGATAGGAATGGATGATTGACAATGTTGTTGTACCTGTTGCCTCTGGTTATGGTCTTTCAGAGGAATACAGATACCTTAAAAGTTCAATAAGAGAATTTTTAACAGGTTTGTTTTCAAAGGAATTTTTTTTATCAGATCAGACTTTTTATAGGATTTTTACGTTGTTATGTCTCGCCCGTTTCTTCTGCGTCTTTGAGATATATTGAGAAACTTACTTTGTATAGGATATATTCTCAGTGGCTATAGAATGACATAAATTTGGCTGTGACTTGGGCTTTTAATCGTATGACATGCCTTTGTTGCTGTGAATATTATATGGGTTGGGATCCATCATACTTATTGGATTGAGCGAATTCCTTAAAGCCTTAGATTCAATCCAGTCTAAGCAGCTATCAGTGGTAGAAATGAGACAGGTCTGGCTATACTTTTCCTTAAAATTAGGCCTGGCATATTTCCTAAAATATAATATTTTTTATATTTTTAAGGCCTAACTTTTTCTAACAATGTGACTTCTTGAAAGCCTATCCAAAAGCCTATTTTATAGCTGGGCCTTTTTAAAGGTCAATAACAAACTTTTAAATAGACTAATGGCGTAAGGCTTTGTGTAGAACAAGAGCTTAAGTCTATAGATATATATTTTCATAATGTTATAATTCAATACAATAATAATACTATTATATTATTATATTATTTGTATCTGCTTAAATAGGTTGGTTTATTAGTTCTAATCTAAGTGGATTTTCTAATGACCTAAAGTCTTGACCTTTTCTTGCCAAATAAGCTTTCAAAAAGGCTCTGCCTAACTTACATAACGAATGGATGTAACCTGCGCTTGCCTAATGTGGGCAAAGTTCATATGCCCCAATAAATTACCTGGCTTATTCCCATTCCTATAGTAATTGTTATGGCGTGAATATCAGACTCGACTTATTGGCCATCTGAAAAACCTCACTTAAGGATTGAAAAGGTTGATTTGATGGTAAAAGTGTAATGGAGAGAAGAATAGGTCATGGTTAAAGTTTTCTTACTAACAAAAAAAAAATAAACATATTAACATAGGCATGCTAGGGATGCAATGCTGCCACAAGAATTTACGATATTCTCATTAAATTTAGCTTCACTCTCTTACTCTCAAAATTGGGCACAAGTTTGGAGCCCCAATCGTGCTCAGTCTTTCGGAGGCTTCTCCAAACAACTTCAGTTTTATTGACCTTTTCATTGAAAAGGTTACTTAGGTTATGATGCTTGTTTAGTAACATATGCGGGTGAGTGGTGGGGTGCTTTAGTCATCAATTTTTGCGTACATTTAACATGTAATCTATATCTATCTTGGGTATTTTTTGCAGGTTTTCATTTGGTTGGGTACAATTGTCATTCCTTGTTAATAATCATGCAGTTTGTAATTGTGTTTAATAATTGAAAATGATTAGCAATCAAATGAGAGATATAAATTATGTTCATTGATGGTAGAACTATGATAAGATTGATTGCCTAATTTAAGAATCTTCCTGTGATGCAGGGAAGGAATTGGAGAAACTTGCCTTGCAAGTAGGATTTTCTGATGCCAGACATTACGAGATTGGTGGAGGCTTGATGGGGTGTTTGGTAGCTAAGCGTTAGATATGGAATTTATGGATTTTTTTGAACGGTACCACCCCTTGGGATGATTCTGTAGTCAAATTGTAAAAGCATAAATTATGCTGTTAATCCATGTGCATTACTATTGAATTAACAGTAGCTGAGCGCCTAGCATTTTATTAATTTTGTTTGCAGAGTTAAATGTTCCAAGGAAATGCTTCAGTCACATTTTTATATGATCTTTTTCAAATGTTGGCTTCTGTCATGATGGTACATTCCCCTCTGTTCATCATGACGACGTTCCGTATATATGCTTGTGCTTTATTATTTTGTCTCACTGAATTGGACTCATTAAATATAAAAATATTTAAGCTTACAATCTTTGCTTTATTCTTTTTCCCATTGAAAACCATTGTTACGCAAATGAAATAAATAAGAGTTGTATCCAAAAGTAGTAGTATTTATGAGCTGTCACGTAAATCAAATTAATCTATAATTCTTATAATATGGAACTGTACAGTATGCATTGTTTGCTTCCCATAACCAAATTGGACATTTGGATTAAAATCTCCTCGTAAGTATGCATTCTAAATAGAAAAGCATCGGATGCTTGGTGAGCAGCAACCTTAAGCGTCATAGGTCTGAGGCAGACTAAGTTATTTGCCAATCGCAAGCAATACTGCAGACATGCAGTGTGTAGGGATTCACTGCATTCTATTGGTCACCTGGGATAGAAAGAGCTATGGGACATGGTAGCCATTGAATCAGCTGCATTAAGAGGATAAAATGGGTCAGCACTTGTGTCATGAAGTTCCATGGTACTCTCATCTAGGAAGGGTGGATTAGAAGGAGCAATTAGATTCTCCTCCTTCTTTGTTAGCATCTTTAATGTCTTTGACATGATTGGTCGTAACGAAGGGACCTCTTGGGTGCATAGAAGTCCTATGTGAACCACTCTTAAAATCTCATCCTTAACCTCGCTGTTGTGGTCTTCCTGTAACTCTATATTTGGATCAAATAATTGTTCAGCAGTCCCTGCCTGAAAATGCTTCCATGCCTGATCTTGCCAGAATATTTTGGGGTAAACGGAAGAACAAAATTGTTTCATCAGTTATTTATTTTGGTAACCATAATCAACGTACAGAGGAGCAACAATTAGAAGAAACAACCAAAGAATCTGCTACTTACCACTGTAACTAAGCTGTCTGAATACTCTGATACTATGCTCCTGTTGTTCTGTCTACCAGTGACCATCTCTAGCAGCAACACTCCAAAACTATACACGTCTGCCTTTTCTGTTAACTGACCATGAGCTAGGTACTCAGGAGCCATATACCCCCTGCAGGGCCAAGAGTAAATGGTTATCTCAGATACAATATTGCTTCAGTTTTCTGCAACAGCACCTGGCTGTTTCCCTCGTACTATTATTTCTTCAAAACTAGGCAGTGATTTATGAAAAGATTCTTACAAAGTTCCTGCAATAGCTGTACTTATGTGGCTCTTGTCCTCTTGAAAGGACCTGGCCAAACCAAAATCTGCAATTTTAGCACGAAACTTTGCATCCAATAGGATGTTGCTGGCTTTTATATCTCTGTGAATTATCTTTGTTTTAGAGTTCTCGTGCAGATAAACTAATCCTTCGGCTGTGCCGGTGATAATTTCAAATCTCTTTTCCCAGTTCAGTTCTTTGCCCTTGTTTTTATCTGTCATGTGTAAATTGACAAATATTAAATTCAGTTCAAGTTATGGTAAATTTATAATCACGTTGTGATCAAAATGAGGTGAATAGGTGAAAAGGGTAGTCAAGCCTACTGCATGAGTTCCGTAATTACCAAAAATGAAGCGATCAAGACTTTTATTGGGCAGAAATTCATAAACAAGCAGGCTTTCAGGTCCTGAACAACTGCATCCTAACAGTCTGACCAGATTCTTGTGTTCCACACTACTAATTATGTTGACTTCGTTGTAGAAATCTGCTGCTCTATGTCTGTTGTTGAAATATAACCTCTTGATAGCAATCTCTCTTCCATCAGCTAGAACTCCCTGCAATAGCAAATTGTAAGAGTGCGTTGATTTGTACAATGATGGATAGATATTTGTCTTCAGAGAAGAGAAGTACTTTATAAACTGTTCCAAATCCTCCTTGCCCTAACTTGTTATTTTCATGAAAAGATCCAGTAGCTTTGTCCAATGTAGAGTACTTGAAGTTCAAGCTTTTGTTCTGAAGAGATTTTGCTAACTTTTCTGCATCATTTGAACCTGGAAACCAGATTGAACATTGAAATCGGTAAATATCCTTCACATAATTGAGTGGTATCTCGTGATGTTTCATCAATTTGTTTATAGACAAGGTGAAGAATCTCTTCATAGATACAATAATTCATAAAAAAAATTTATCTTTGAGAGGAGAAGGACTATCTTATAAACACGCAGCTGAAACAACCAATATCTGGTAGTCTAAGTGACAAGGTACTAAATTGTTCCTAAGCAAGGCTCAAGGTTTGAAATTTTTGAATAAAGAAAATAATCACTGAGAAAACCTTAGCTCAGCTCAAACTGGTTTGGCTCAAAACGGCATTTTAATCAAACCAAAAAATTACAGGTAGACATTATCGGTTGGGGAATGGAAATGATAATAAGACAAATAAGACAATTACCTCTTCGTTTCTTCTGAATGTATCTTTGTTTCCATATATAAACTCCAATAGTTACTCCAACCACCGAAACAATCACCGAACTAACTACTGCAACCACTATTACTGCCACGTTACCTGCACACAAATCATCAAAATGAACTATACTCAAGATTCAGCATTACTCTAAAAAAATTTCAATGCAGGATCCTGCATCCAAGCACAGATTGTTGGTCAATTATGAATTGTGAAGAAATAAACAATTTATTTACCTCTTGAACTCCCATTTCCCTGTTCCTTGTTAAGAAAATCTGTCTCTGAGTACCTCATGAAGCAGCCGGTGTTGAGTACTCGCCCTTCTGACCAGGGCAAGCATCCCTGTAAGGAAAAATATGCATTCTCAAGACATGCTTTGCAAGACCTTTGGTCCAAAGTCCTCCAACAATCAGCCAGAACATAAACAGATTGGTTAGTTGTTCCTGCGACAGCAACATTCCCTCTAGCATATCCTTTGTTGTTGGATGCATCTTGAACTGCTCTTAAAACTGCTTGCTTTGCCGCTGCTTGAAAACTTGAATTCTTCTTGGTCGTGTTCCCACATACAGCTTTGTCTCCTGGTCCTGTATACTCATTAAAGAAACTATAATTCTCAGCCCTCATGAAGCATCCATCAAGGAAAATGCGACCAGAATTATAAGGGTAGCACTGAGGAAGAACAGTGCGTGCCTCAGCATAGCACAATACACAGTCAAGCAACGAAAGATCCCCATAACACTGGGCCAGGCCATAGTTAGTATCCGGTCCTGTCCCTACAACTGCTGTGCCAAAGCCAGTTTTCCTCATCTCATCACTGATCTTCTCCATAGTTGCAACAAAATTGGGAACAAATATAGTAGAATTATGCTCTCGTACATGGCCACATGTTACTAGGACTGTCTTGGCCCTTGGTTCTGCTATAACAGTCTTTGATAGCAGTAGTAACTTGATCAGAACAAGGTGGCATAAAGAGATGAGAGAGACTACTTTCTTCATTTTTAGAACAATCCAATCAAAATAGATTTCTCTGGTGAGCTATTCACTACAAACTGTGAAAAAAAGGGGAGGGTTTAGAATATCTGTGTAGCTATGTCTGATAAAAAAAAGTCATTCCATGTTCTAACTTTACAATTTCTTTTAGTGAATCAGAAACAAGCATGAAGTTTGTCTAACAGGCGCAACCGATTGTTAATGCTTAAGCTAAAATGTTCATAACATGTTTCAACAACTATATAACAATTTCATGTCACATGATCTGAGGTTGAATTCCAAACACTTATCTGTTCCTGAGAAGAAAGGCAAGTTGAAGAGCCAGAGGGGTTTTGGAAGAAAAAAATCGTAAAGTAACCGAAGAGGGTAGAATCTCAAGTTCGTACTTCCCTTTTTTGTGCATCCTCGAATTCTCAAAGAATGAAAGAAAGTACTGCTACTTTGGCAGCAATCATCATTAGAAAGGTAGATTTTGGTTCTTTTTCCATGTTTATCACAGAGATGTAAAACAATTAAAAAAACTAAAGTTTTAAACTTGCTCTCACTTACATGACGCATGAATGATGCTGATGTATATGGACCAACAGTTTGAAAAATGAGCAGCAGAATAGAAGCCACTCCACTCCAAGACCCCACTTTGAATTAATAGTAATAATTTATTAACAATCGTTTTTTAATCCACTTTTAAAAAATGCAGCTAAATAAAATAAAACAAAATTGTTAAGACAGTTGGTGGAGGTGGTCTGAAACACAGACAGAGTATGAGATTGAAGGTGATGAAAATAGGAAAAGAATCTGACAAAACTTATGTCAGCTGTTTATGTTTTTTTTTCTCCACAATAATTAATATATATATATATATATATATATATATATATATATATATATATCAATTTAAAACTGATACCTTTAATTTTCTCCATAATTATATCTTAAACTCAATCAATATGATTCTAATAAATTAGGAAACACTAAATTATGTTTGTTCAGTTAGATCTTGATATCCTAATTTTGACTTATGAAAAAAAAATGTATTAAAAGTAGTTATATAGATTTTGAGTACTAAAATAACGAGTAGACAATTATTTATTTAATTGCTTATGATGTTATTATCATTAAAAAAATATCAATTGGTTATATATGAAAAAAATTATCAAATTTCTTGTAGGTTTTACTAAGAATAGAAAAAAAAAAGAACGAACATTTATCTCTGTATGGGCCTCCTTTCTATGTTGTCTGTTTATGAAAATAAAAACTTCTACTTTTTGTTCAGTTACTAGAAAATAAGAAAAATATGAAGAAAAAAAGATAAACACAATAAAAATATACTTATTTATTAAAAAATAACTTAAATAAATATAATTTTATTATTATTTTAAAAACAAATGGATTAACACTAAAGAAAAAAAATGGGTATTTATTGGAAAAAAACCTTCCCCCACAACAAAACCTAACCCATTTATTATCAACAGAGAACGGACCCCACACGTGTCAACAACCATTCATGTCATCCCACACGAACCAAACCAGTGATCAACAACACAGTCTGAAGAAAACCCAAAAAAAAAAAACAAGAATGAACCAAAAATAATTCTCGTTGTTCATGTCGCTTAGTTTGTTTTACAAGAACTGGAAGCAAGTATTGTTAAACATAAAAATAGGAAAGTTTGGAACAGAAATTCAGAGGAAATTGTTACTTACCTATGATTCGGTCGGTCTGCATAGAAGAAGAAGAAGAAGCACTGGAAAACGGGAAGTGAAATTGAAGTTGGTGGTGTGAGAGAATGGGAGGATTTAACGAAGAGACAGGTCAACGAAGGTTGAGACAAAAAGTGAGAAATGTAGGTTTGAAAATTGGAAGTGTTTTGGTATGCAGAGAGAGAAAACTGAATCGGTGGAAATAAAACAGAGTATGACAACGATGCGAGTAGTGTATGCAAGAAAACCAATAGTGTAATCAAATGTAGCTGCGAGGTAACATCGTACCTTTGAATCGTTCTACATTTTTGGAAGTCGTCAAAATACACTCAATTTACCATCTTGCTCTGCAATTTAATCTATTTTTTATGTTCAGTTTCTTCGTTTAAAAACATATTTCTATGTTTTTAAAACTATTTATTTAGTTTAGAAACAAATCCTGATGTAACACTGATGTCTCTTTCTAATATTAGATAATGATAATTAGAAAATTTTTTTTTAACAATATTTAAATATCATTTACGTGTCATTTTTTTATTGTTTCAAAATTATTTTATAATTAATAATAATAATTATAAATATTATTATGAATCAATGATAAAATAACACGTAAATAATATTTAAATGTTATTAAAATAATACTGTCTAAATATTGTCCATAATATTATATGAATCATTTGTACCAACTCTTGTGGAAGAAAAATATAGAAAAATGCCTGAAATTATTGTAGTAGAGTAAGTGATATGAACCATAACTTGTAATCTGAAACAAATAATTGAAACTTAACGTGGGTTTTGGAATTAACAGTGAGGAGAAACTTCCATGCATTTCACTGTATTTGCTCACAGAGGCACTCAATTTCTTGGTCATTAAAAGGAAAAAGGAAGTCAACTATAGAACTAATGATAGATAAGTGTTTAAAATAAATTGAAAGTTTCACGTTATGAAAATAAGTAATAGGATTAATATATAAGTAGAATAACTTATAAGTTTATTGAAAGTGATATTATAATCTTTTATATAAACTTGTTTATGAATTATTAGTGTCAAATTTTTCATTCTCTATCATCTAAAAATAGTCAAATACAAACAATAACAATGATTTAATGTTTCCTTTTCTATTTATTAAATTAACATTAATACCATTTTTTCCATTTTGTTCCTAGAAATAAATCATAAACATGTAAAAAATGTAATTATCTTATCAAACTTTGCTTTTATTATTATTATTATTATTATTATTATTATTATTATTATTTAAACAACTTCAACATAGATCTACAACATAGATCTACCAGAAAAATAAATAAAAAAATATGAAATCATATTACAATTATAAAGACAAAAATGCTATTAAGTCATATTAAAGATGAGGATATACATACAGATCCAGATTTTTTTTAGCTCTGTGATGAAGATAACTGAGCTGAATATATTAAAACTTTAAAAGATCAAACTGAAACTATTTTAAAGCTAAAGAATAGGTTGACCAAAACTAAAGTTTAGACTATAACTGGAATATAAATATAATGCCAGTTATTACTGAATTTGACGAATTGTTTTAGTGTAATGTCAAATTCTTTTTAAATGCATTTTTTAAAATATAAACAGTTTTTCATTAAAAAAAATTAGTTGAAAAAAATAACAGTAGTGTGTTTATAAAAAATATTAATTTTTAAATTTTATTGACAACTATAAAAAAATTCAAAAAAAATCAAGTCCACCATTTTATCTTTATCTTACAGGAAATAATGTCTACCAAACAATAGACAAAACAAAAGTAAACATTAAATATGTTGAACTAGCATGTCAGATATATTGCTATAAGAAGTCAACTTCACCCCTATAATGCTATTGATAAAATTAGCAAACACTTTCCATTATTAATATGATAGCAAAAATATTACTAATGTTACATCTTCAATTTTCTCTCTACTTTTTCGTGATTACCAGTGAAAGCTAATTCGGTTCTTAATAAAAAGTTTATACAAACCATGTTTTTTTTTCGTATGTTTTATTCTTTATTGTCGGATTGATTCATTGAAAGAATAATTTAAAATATAATTGCAAAAATAAATTATGAAGTAAAAAACAATAACTATAAAGCAAAACATATTACAAAATAATAAGAGAATAAGAATTAATTATCATTATATTACATATAAAAAACACGAGTAATAAAGTTTAAATTACACAATTAAATTGTAATAGTGGTTTACTAAAGAAATATTATATTTGATAGCATATAGCATATAATAAGAAAACATAAAATTTACTACTAGAGTTATCCAAAGCAATATCTATAACAACAAAAACATATTTACAAAACTTTCTATACATAGATTATCTCAAAAGAGGTAAATCGATATACAAAACATCTAAGTATATATCTATATCTATATACATACTTATATACTAATCTTCGAATATCACTCGACGGTATCCTTCGATGTCATAAATAGTAGACTATCACCTACAACATCCTCTGCTCACACCAATTGGTGGTCATTGCTGAAGATATCAACCAAACATGCAGAGAAACAGAAAACCAAGCAAGCATGTAAGCTAGTGTATAAATAAATTAACATATCATAACTTAAATTAACAATTTATAGAATTCAATAAACATAAAATCATACAACCAAAAGACTTCTATACTCAATTATCTGGATACAATGTTGACATAGACGTCATTAAAGGTGTGCACCCATGACAGTATTTATATTCTACAGAGTTATAAACAAGGGTAACTCAACCTATTATCCATGAAGTTAATCTTTCACTCCTAAGACCCAAAAGGGTTACAATAAAGATCTTTTGCCATTCTCTCTGCCACCCCATCATCTCTACATGAGTTGAATGATTGGTAGAATATCATGATACCTACTTACTGAGTCTCATTGTCAAGCATCCACTACAACTTACTTGAATATAGAGTTTCTCCTTGAGATTCTTCTCACAACACATAACTCTCATTCTCAACATCACATACAAATAGATCATCCCATGAAAATCGATAATTGCCAACATATGTATACCTATAAACTAGTTTAACAAAGCTTCATTCATAACATAACTAAGGTAATAAAAGAAACAAGTGCTAGACATTCAAACTCTATTTCTTCTAAGGTATCGATTATCTCGTATTATAATCGATTATTCTAAAGAACTTTCAAATAAAGAATGAACTTTGACTGAAATAATCGATTATTTAAGAGAGATTTCAAGCCACGAAGGAACTCTGACTAAGATAATCGATTATCAAGTAGGATAATCGATTATCCCAGAAAATCTTGAAGATAAACCAAATTGCTGACTAAGATAATTGATTATCCAGCCTGATAATCGATTATCTCTATCAGTTTTTGACAGTAAACCTCAAAATTTGATCTAAATGCAACTTAAACTCATTCAAAAGACCAAATTGATATCCATAGTATTGTACTTGACTAATGAACTCTTATCTCATTGGCAAGTGTACCAAATCGTATAAGTAATACATCGAAAAAACCGAATATCGTTTTCTAACAGACTCGTGTAATACCCAATAATCGTATAATTGCTTAACTAATTAAGACTAGAATGATTCCTTTAATTGAGTTTCAGGTACAGTTAAAATAAACATAATGCATAAGTAGTAAAATGAACTTTTGTGGCTAAAGAACTTGGAAATGGTATTAGATTTGAAATGATATGAAATGGTATCATTGGGTAAGATTTCACCTACTTCACTTTCATGCATGTTAAGACACTTCTTCTTCATTAAAATGCTAAAGTCAACCTACTAGTTTACTCAAAACCCAATCCCTTAGTATAAAGAGCCTAGACTTCCTTATTAGATTTCAATCCCTTGAAAACCCTAATAAGTAACTTCGCATTAAGAAATAAGATTTACGACAAGTAAAGGTCCAAGCTCTATTCCTAGATACAATTTCCTTTGGGTAACTTATTCCAAGTCTAGGTTCATGAGATATTTTCCAATGTTAAACAAGCCAAAAATCAAGTTATGAGTGACCAAACCATAACAAGCATTAAGTAAAGGAACAAGACTACTAGCATTCAATGAAAGAAGCAATATATATATTCAAAACATATTCATGTACATGAAGTTCAGTGGTTACATCTTTCCCCAACAAAAAATGAAGTTAACTCTCCATTGTCATGGAGATCTCAAGCTTACAATGGAAGAAATGGAAAGAGATGAAAACCCAACAAAGAAGAAGGGAGAGCTCCCACACACCCAAGCTAGCCTCTAAGTGCTCCAAGAAGGTGTGTTTGGGCTTCAACCGCCAAAAGATCGCACACCCTTTACATGTTCATATTAAATAGGTTAAAAATGCCACATAAGCAAAAATCGCGCTCAGCGCCCAAGGCGCCAACTTTGTGAACTGAATGGCGCTCAACACCCTGGATGGGGCGCCCGAGCATGAGATTTCAAAAGCAACTAGTGCTCAAAGCCTCGGCTGGGGTGCCCATGTGCCAACTTTGTGCATCAAATGGCGCTTAGCGCCATGAAAAGGGGCACCCAGGCGTGGTCTATGCAAGGCAAGTGGCGCTCAGGGCCCTTAGAGGGGCGCCCAAGCATGACCTTGGCTTCATGAAATCAAGCTTTTGATGTTCTTGGTGCTTTTCCTGGGTTCCAGCACCTTGATTTGATTGAGGTTCTTCCAAAACACAAAATTAGCCTACAAAATAAGGGAATTAGTGATGAAATCTTCTAAGTGTAACTTAAACTACAGTTATTTACAAAAGTCAGATAAAAGAGAGGATTAAGCAAGTTTCAAGCTAAAGAGGAGTTGATTTTGTCTCTAAAATTAACCTCAGATAATGGTAAGAACTACCATTATCATGAACTTGTTTAAAACTCAAATTTGGACACAATTTGCTCAATTGAATATGAATTCAGTGCATTTAGGCCAAGTCAAGTACCCAAAAGCTTACATAACCATACTTATTCTATGAAAACTAGATTTTTACAAATTAATAGGCCAACTAAGTCCCAAATGACTTGAAAAAAGTTTTCAAAGCTTCAGAATTTCCCCAAAACCATAACTTTACAATTTGACCTGTTAAAACCCTCATTTTATGCGAAAAAACTCACATTTCTTCTATCTTACTCACAATCAAAGTTGTATAATAGTTCATCAACTCAAAATTTACCTAAACTACCTTTTTAAACTCATCAAAAACAAATTTCACATCAACACAACAATTACATACCATCATTAATCAGTTTTCACTTCATCACACAACATATATAAGCACCCCAACATACTAGGTTTCTTAACTCAATACAATTTCACAATTCAATCACTACATCATCATACAAACATTAATTATAACTTGTCTACCAAGCAAAATAAATTAAACTAGCTTTCCTTACCTAGACGACGCTCCGACGGTTCTAAAGACGCCAAAATTTCTCGTACCACTCCAAGATATTTATTTGCTTCTACAATTCACAATAATTTGATCAGAGCACACCCTCAGTATCACTGATCAACAGAGAGCCTTAGACAAGACTTATACCTCTAAGAAAAGAGAAAATCCCTTACACACACAGACAACTAATTTCAAGGAAAAAGGGCATAAATCAATTTACTCTCACAACTGCAGAAAAGGCTTTTAACGTTTGTTATTTAGGGCTTTTGGCGTCAGATTTCTCCCCAACGTCTTATTGGGTGACGTCAATGGGACGTCGGGCTCCACAGACAGACGTCTATATAGACGTCGGACTGTACAAGTCAGACGTCTATATAAACGTCAGATTATGAAGATCAGACATCTACATAGACATCATATAGTATAGATCATACGTCTATATAGACATCTGACTGTGTGACAGCCAACGTCTAAGCCCCTGGAACGAATTTAGCAACTGTAATCCATTAGACGTCTGTGTGTGCATTGACAAACGTAAATAAATGTCGGACAATACCATAACAGACATCTACTGAGTGTTTTGTTTTTTTAAATTAATTTATTTTTACAATAAAACCACACCTGAAAAACAGAAAATTGTCCCAGAACAATCCAAAAAACAATCCAAAACCTAAACTATCAAAAGTTAAAGTTAAACTAAATGTAAATGTTCAACAACAATAACAAATCTTCCTAGGTCCATCTTTGGAGAAGATAAACTGCTCACTCTTGTCTTATTTTCTTAATTGCGTCCTTTGATATAAGAGACGTACTCTTGAAGTGTTTCAAAATGAAGAAAGATTCATTATGTTTGCATATGTTAAAAGATGAATTTGATTTTTAATGTATTGAAGGTAAGAATCATTACCTCAATCCAATCATCTATAATGGTAGCTTGAATGATGGTCTTAATCCAATACATTACATAATAGCCACATTCTCATGAATCTAGCTGCTTGTTACACTAAAATGACAAACTAAATAGTCAAGTTTTCATATCATTCAATAACATAGAAAATGAATTAGAATTATAAATTACTTACAACCTTTGGATCCATGATTTGAACTAGCTGACCTCGGGGTTTACCCATAGCTTTATTTACATTGAAACAAAGGGTAATATTAATATAACTATATTTATCATAAAAATTGAAGGTCAACATGAATTTGAAATATAAAAAGAGAAACACTTACCTTTGAAACATGTTTTTCAAGTCAGTTTTCGTCTTCTTGTGTAGCGAACAAAACCATATAATTTTGCATTGTCTGGGAATGATGACCATCAACTACCAGTAAGACCTATCATGAATCATAAATAGTTAGTAAACTAATTAAGTAAACTTTAATGAACTTTTACATAAAATAACTCATACCCATCAATGTACAAGGTATACGTCTCTATTTGGCTCAACCATTCATGTTTGCAAATAATTTTGTTTGGTCTCAATTGTGTTACCAGAAGGTTGAATGGTCTGAGGTTCAACAAATTCGTACATGGAAGACTGACCTTGGTCCACAATGACTGTGTCCATGTACCTAAAACAACAAAGTTAAGTTGTTAGAAACTAAGAATCTAAATATAACTAATATGAAAGAAAAAATTAACAATTTTACATGCACCATAGTTGAAGGATGGAAATATTCAACATTTTGTCTTCCCCAATGATCTTCAGTGCATCATTGAATGTGATATATACTGGCACATGGCACCGAAGGCCAAATACTCTCAAATCCCAGTACAATTCTACTAGTCCTCTGTTCAACCTGGGTAATTTTGTAATGACCTTTGCTAGAGAATCATCCTCCGCTTCAACCATCTCATCATCTTAATCTATGACTGGCTCATGCATCGACTGCTTCTTAGGACGTATGAACTGAAGATAAAAATTTCAAAGTTATCAATAAATATTTTTAAATTTAACATAGAAATACTAATAATAAATATATTATACCTGTGGTGTAGCAATGTGTAACATGATCAATGCTCTAGGCCAGACTATAAATGTTCCTATGACCTCCCCCAGAAAATGAATTTCTGAAGTGGGTACAGGCACCTGAGCCTGGGGATCCCGAAACTCGTCAATCATCACACGCACGTGGTGGGGTAATAGGGGAACACCATGAATAGTTTGGCCTCCCTCAAGTACTCGACCGATAACCACAATGTGTGGGGTATCCTCATCAACCAATAGTTCATACTGACCACACATTATTTAATTAAGATTATTTATCAAAATCAATTATTGATGATAACATTTTGATTTCAATTAGGATAAATGGCATAGAATTAACAACGTAGAAATTTAAGATTGAAAAATATGATAAAATATCACTAGAATTGGTCTTTGACTAACATTATAGTAACATCTTGGACAAAATAGGTTCTCTGTTTAAGCATTCACATAATCGTATCTTGATTTAATTCCTTAAAACAAGTTCTAAAATTATCTATTAAATTATTAATTCATTAATTAATTCAACATATAATTTTGCATTAATTTCAGATGTTGAGAATGACCAAAAGCACAGAAGTTAATCCTAGCGTAGTTACTTTTAGTTTCTTTTCTTACGTTTATGTTCTAATAATACTTCCTAGTACAAAAGAACCTTTAAAGAGAATTATACTTCCATATAATCAAAAGAAAGTCAAGAAAAGAACAAGAACAAAAACATATATTACAAAGGAAATCTACATTAATGTATCGTTATACAACCAATTCCAATGAACAGAAAAACTAGCCTCTTCTAGACATCTAAAACGTACTCTTTACAGCAATTCCTTGCAGAAAGTGAAGTTTTGATGTCTTGAAAAGTCTCATGTGCATCTCCTCAAGTTCTCCAGCGTTTTTTCGTGTCAGAAGATAATTTATGTCTTTCTGTCACGTATTTTTAAGTCACTTAACTTCATTAATTCACTCAGCGCACAATTGTGTATGCGCTGTACGAATTTTCTCAACTGCTGCACTTCAACTGATGTTATTCGCTCAACGCACAGGTACTGGTGCGCTGTGCGAATGTCCTCCTTTTGGCTGTGCGAATTTTGGCTTGCGCTTAGCGAGAATTGGCTGACAACAGTCCAAATAATACAACCTTTCATGTACAATGTTTTACATAACAATCTACTTCCTATTACAACTTTCACTGAGTAATAACATGAATTATTACAAGATTGAGCTCATTTATAAGTATAAAAATAACTTTTTTTCACACTTACCAACTTCCCCAAACTTGAACTATTTCATGCCCTCATTAAACACCCTTTTATCAATTTCTCTTTGTTTTTTTTTATATGATCTTTTCTTCCCTCAAACTTGAATTCAACCTTAACCTCATTTAAAGCATAGTACATGTTCTGTTCTAAGGTGTAAGGTAGGATAACATAATAGGCTATCTGACCAAGTAGCTATATAATCAATAACAAATAAGGCCTTTTTCATCCTTAACCAAAAAGTGTGTGTTTATACGTAGAATCAAAATCCGGCAAAAGCCAATTCCATATCTAGACAACTCAATATCTCTCAATCAACACATGCTCTCAACACTCGCAGATTTGGTCATATTTATACACACTGATAAAAATTTTGAAGCACATAGCAACCACAAACATACATGTCATCATCTTCAAGAATCATATCACTTGATTCAGATAATGCATAATCATTTAAATCAAAACACAATTGTCTTTGCAACTTAACACAACAAACATAAATCAACTAACATAGTTCCACATAAAAACAATCGAATTCAAATAACAAAATGACACTAAACATAAATCAACAAGAGTGTTTGTCTATCTGCTCTACAAAGACCCATCTGGTCTTACTGGCTCTCTTGTGTCTGGTAACTCTGTTGTGTCCATCTGGGATCGGGCTCCTCTTCATCCTCATCACCATGACCGACCATCATATCCTCCTACTACTCTGGCGCTGCTGGGTAAGCCCTCTCCCACCTGGACTCGGGCCTGCCCTCAGGCCATGGAATCTGTGCTACAAACTGGGTTCCAGTCATCAGTGAATTAGGAGGGAAATCAGGGATGCCAATCTGATGCATGTATCCAGTAAACAAGTAGGCTGTAGGAACTGATGGAGGTCTGACGACTCTAGCATTTCTACGTAGAAGGGGAACTAGAGGAGAGACATTCATAGCAGACAACTCCCCCCTGTTGGTGCAATTCCAGTCAAAGAATCTCTTATTGAGGGGGCCGGGGGGGGGTTGTAGTTTCAGAGTGATATTTGACACTCCAACTGCTTCATTCGACTTACACAAGGTTGTCACCAGAACTGGAAACCCAGGCTTGCAAGAATCATTATCAGCTATCAGCGCTATCTCCTGGGAAATATAAGCTCCCACATCCATATCAATACCTGTCATAATACCAAATACCATGTTCAAGCGTTCCAGGTTGATATCGAAAGTGACAGAACGACAGAAACTATCTTCTGACACGAAAAACACGAAAAAATGCTAGAGAACTTGAGGAGATGCTCAGGAGACTTTTCAAGACATCAAGACTTCACTTTCTGCAAGGAATTGCTGTAAAGAGTACGTTTTAGAAGTTTAGGAAAGACTAGTTTTTCTGTTTATTGGAATTGGTTGTATGACGATACATTAATGTAAATTTTCTGTGCAATATATGTTTCTGTTATTGTTCTTTTCTTGACTTGCTTTTGATTATACGGAAGTATAATTCTCTTTAAACGTTCTTTTTTACTCGGAAGTATTATTAGAACAGAAACGTAAGAAAATAAACTAAAAGTAACTACACTAGGAATAACTTCTGTGCTTTTGGTCATTCTCAACATCTAAAATTAATGCAAATTATCTGTTGAATTAATTAAGGAATTATAGATAATTTTAGAATCTATTTTAAGGAATTAAATCAAGATACGCTTATATAAATGCTTGAACAGAGAACCTATTTTGTCCAAGATGTTACTGTAATATTAGTCATAGACCAATTCAGTAATCTTTTATCATATTTTTCAATCTTAAATTTTTACGTTGTTAATTCTATGCCATTTATCCTAATTGAAATCAAAATGTTATCATCAGTAATTGATTGTGATAAATAATCTTAATTGAATAACGTGACTCAAATTCCCTTGGGAGAACGATACTTTACTTATTCACTATTTTACTTGTAACGATTTGGTATAATTGTCAAAAATTTATCAAGTTTTTGGCATCATTGCCTGGGAATTTGATTGTTATTATTATTTCAATCATTCATTGTTTGTCAATTTCAATTCTGTTTCATTATCTGTATATCCATTATTTTTAATTTTTGTATATTTATATATATATATATATATATATATATATATATATATATATATATATATATACGTTGTGTTTTGTTCTGTTGTTATTTCTTTGGGTTAATCCCTTGAGATTGTTGTTCTGCATGAGAAACAACAAAATCTGAAAATTTATTAGATAGAGAGAACAACCCTTAGGAATAACAGTAGACGTAGGAGAGAAAATAGAAAAAAAGAGAAGGTAGCTTGTCTCTTACTTCCAACACTTTTTCTTCTTCAGATCAAGAAGAAGGATATGGAGGGACATAATGATGAGGAACAACAAATGTTACTAATATTTGAAGAATAACCTTGTGGAACCTTCACACTTCTTAAAGACTTACAAAAGCTTTGTTTTTCTTTTTTAGAAAGAGTGTGACAGGCTGGGGGAAGATAGATGTGTCTTCCAATTGACTGTGGATGTAACTCAGAACAGATTCCCATGTCAGCCAAATCTTGTCGTGCTTTTATTCCGTCTTTGCTCTTCCCTTTAACGTTTAATAAAGTTCTGATGACACTGTCACAAACATTTTTCCAAAGACAATGTCAATGTTTTTTACTTCGTTGTACACTTCTTCACCATTGCGGGGTCTAAACACAACCTTTTCCTCAGCACTTCCATTAAATGCTTTTTTCATCTACGGTAAGGGTCATTACGAGGAAGGAATTTTCGATGTCTTGTATATACCGTCTTTTGACCATGCTTCAGTTGAAGGTAACTAGTGTTTTCTTCACATTCCATTAAATGCTTTTTTCAATCTACGGTAAGGGTGACTACGAGGAAGGAATTTTCGATGTCTTGTATATACCTTCTTTTGACCATGCTTCAGTTGAAGGTAACTAGTGTTTTCTTCACAAATGAGACATGCAAAATGACCTTTAACACTATAACCACTCAAGTTTCCATATGCTGGGAAATCATTTATAGTGCAAAACAACATTACACGCAAACGGAAAGTTTCTTGAACATCTGAATCGAACACTTCGACCTCTTCTTCCCACAACATTTTCAAATCATCAATTAAAGGTTTCAAGTAAACATCAATGTCATTTCCAGGTTGTCTAGGACCCGATATCATCATGGACAACATCACATATTTTCTCTTCATGCATAACAAAGGAGAAAGATTGTATATCATCAACATAACTGGCCATGAATTGTGTTTGCTACTTAAGTTCCCATAAGGATTCATACCATCAGTTGCAAGGGCATGTCTTAAGTTTCTTGGATCTACACCAAACTTTGGAAATGTTTCATCGATCTTTTTCCATTGTGGTGAATCAGTTAGGTGTCGAAGAAGATTATTGCACTTTCTTCCAGCAATATGTCATCTAAGGTTCTTTGCATCTTCTTTAACAGAAAACATACGTTTGAACCTAGGTATTATAGGCGAATACCACATCACCTTAGCAGGTGCTCCATCATTACCTTCATCACCAGTGTTTCTGTCAACTTTCTTTTTAAACCGTAATAAACCACATGTTGGACAATACTTTAGTGAAGCAAACTCCTTTATGTACAAAACACAATTATTAGGACAAACATGTATCTTTTGATATTCAAGACCCATTGGAAATAAAATTTTCTTTGCAACGTAATTACGAATAGGTAGAGTTTTATTTTTTGGAAGCATCTCCTTCAACAACTCCAACAACTCCGTGAAACTTTTTTCGGTCCATCCATTCTTTGCTTTTAAACTAAACAACTTCAAAGTTGCAGGAAGACGTGTAAAGTTTGAGCATCATGAGCACAACGGTTGCTCTGAATCATTTATAAGCGAATCATACAAATTAGCTCTTCCAAAATTATCTTCACCAACATCACATATCATGTCCTCTAAATGATCACTCAATCATTCTTCCACATAATTTGTTCCTCGTGACGTGGTAGGCTGGTCTAGTACTTCTCCATGTCAAGTCCAAACGGTATAAGTTCTCATTGTGCCGAAGATGAATAGATGGTCACGCATATTGCCTAAATCTTGGAGTATTTGAATAAGACAACAAACACAAGGACAAAAACATGTCTCGATCATAGACTTTGCATTTTTTTCAACATATTGCAAGAACTCTGAAACACCCTTTTCATAGTCTTCACTGATGCAACGTTCACTCATTCAGCTTCGATCCATACTATGTTCGTAACATACTTCATCAGTCTCAATTTTTGAACTCTCACAAGGTTAGGCCATACCCATTCATAAAAATTATTTTTCATAATTTGCTAAGACACATGTAAAGAAGTCTAACATGATAATTCACTCAATTATTTCATACTTATAATATAACATGTCAATCATAATAACACAACAAACTTTATCACATGTTTTAACTAACAACACAATCACATGCATGCCCAAAAGCAAATAACATGCATATCCAAAGGCCAATAACATGCAAATCCAAAAGTCAATAACATGCATACCCAAAAGCCAATAACATTCATATATCCAAAAGCCAATAACATTCAAATCCAAAAGCCAATAACATGAATATCCAAAAGCCAATAACATGCATATCCAAAAGCCAATAACATGCAATTCCAAAAGCCAATAGCATGCATACCTAAAAGTAAATAACATGCATAGATAAAAACTTTTAAACAAGAATGTTAACCTTCTTAACAGATTAAAAACGTAGTGGAGGAAAATGAAGGAGTGCAAATCGCAAGAAATCGTCGACTAAGAACGTCGCCCAAGCACACGAGCAAAATTGCACAAAAACCTAACGAAAACGCATTTTAATCGGTTCAAATGAAAGATAATTCATCAAAGAGTAATCTAATCGAAGTGAAATTAATTTTAAACGATGCAAAAGTGAGAAAACAAACCTTCAAATCGTAGCCTGTGGAGAGAAAACGTGAGAAAGATGATGAATAGTGAGTGCACGTAACTGCTGCCTCGCGTTCGCGAGTGGTTAATGCAGACCATTAGACGTCGGCTCCCCCTCTAGCCGACATCTAAATGGCTTTCAACGTTTGCTCCCTTGCCTAGCTGACGTTTAAAGGATTTAAAATTAATTTTGGTGCACACTTTAGACGTCCAGGATGGAAGAGGCCGACGTCTAAGCCCTATTTAGACGTCGGTGCTGACCGACAAACGCCTAAAGGCAATGGAACAGTCACTTTTTGCAGCCTATTTGGCGTCGGGGGAAGGGGGACCGACGTTTAAACGGCCTATAGATGTCGAAGTGGTGGGATTGAACGTTTAAATGGAGTCAAAAAGTGACATTTTGGATTCTGGGCTGACCATTTTGGTGTCTGATATGGGTGGCGGATGTCTAAATAGGCTATAGACGTTAGACCCCTACACCTCGACGTCTATAAGGAATAAAAAACTATTTGTTTTTTTACTTTTTTGTATATGTTTGCATCCATTTGGGGGGAGCCGACGTATATGAATATTTAGACATCGGAGTGCAGGGGGCTAAAGAGATAACACCCTACAACGCCTGTCCAAAGGCAGTACCCTCAATTAAATACACGAATGTGATGTGGTTTTCAAAATGTTTAATTATCACTAAAAAAGACACTCGAAAAAAAAAATATATTTTTTTGTTTTTTGGGTCCGACAAGGATTGACTTGCTTCTCAGGGTTATGTAATTCTTTTGGAAATCTATTTGGAAAGTTTCTTTGCAATTTATTTGAAAAATATGTTTGTGAAAATGTTTGGAAAATGATTGTGGATGTAAGACCCGATAAAATAAAATATCTTTGATTTTTATAATTTCTAATATTAAATATTTATTTATAATATTTATTAAGTGATAAAAGTGTTTATGATTGTATGAAAGTTAATTAATAATTATTTTATTTTAATTTTTAGAATGGATTAAATAAGGTTTATATTTTAATGGTTAGATTATAATTTCAGTGAGTTATCACTGTTACGGTGATTTTTGTTTCTTCTATATTGTGCAAAGCTTTAGGAAGTGGGGCCAGCACTTTGATTTACCAAGATTAGTTATTTGCTATTTTATGGAGAAGGAATAAGAAATTTTTCTCTTTAATTATTATTTTCGTTTGATATGCATTTAATCTATTTGGAAAGTGTCACTTCCCTCTGCGTGAGGAGGTGGATGTCTTGCCCAAAAAGGCTTCGACTCGTGCTGAGTATAGTGCACTGGTGCACGTAGTGCCAATGTTTTTATTCGTTAGTTCTTGAGAAGTTGGGGAGATAGGTCAAAAGCTGCGATGGAAGAAAACTCGAATAGCCCTGTTGGGAATAGGTTCCTGTTAGTGAAAACAGGTTATGACGACACAGTAGAAGGAAACGACATTGGGTCATGAATGGATTGTTTGTGATGTTAATGATTGTGATGGAATAGGTTGTATGGTTATATATACTCTGTAGTTAATATGATTACTGTATATTGTGTGTTATGATATTTCTGGTTGCTCACCCTAAAAGTTGTGGTTATGGTTTCCACCTACGATGATTGTACTTGTACGGGAGTATATAACATTGCAAATAAAACTGGATCGAAGTAGCTGACGTGAGAGTTGGGATATCTGAGTTCGGGGATTTATTATTTATTTTTAAAAGTTTTCCGATTTGATTTTTGTATGTAAAAGTGATATTATAAGATTTTCAAACGATGTTTATAGTTATGATTTAATTCCGCATTTGAATTGAATGTATTATAGAAAGGTTTTGAAAAAAAAAAATTACACCGTGACATCTCGAAAAATCGGGGTGTTATAGTGGATAATTTTGGATTTTTTGAGAAGTGAACCTGACAAGAACTAGCCTTACTCCTACGTATTCCACTATTGATGAAGAATCAAGGATAACGTAGTTTTGGCTAAAAGATTGTTTGCTTGTTTGAAAATGTGAATGTTTTTAGTTTTTTAAGATTTTATATTTTTTTGTATTTTTAGCATTGTTGTGAAAAAAAAGGTAATGAGTACTAGGCCGACGCAGACGGTCACACCAGTACTCATACCTTTAAAAATATATTTAATTATTTTTTAAAGAGAAAGAAAGACATTAAGCACTAGGACAATGCGGACGATCACACGAGTGTTCATACCTTTAAAACATTATTTTTGTTATTTTTTAATTATTTTTAAAAGAGAGAAAAAAGTATTAAACACTAAGACGATGCAAACGATCACAGGAGTATTCATACCCTTAAAACATTATTTTTTATTTTTAATTATTTTTTGAAAAAAAGAAAAATGTATTAAATACTATGACGATGTAAACGATCACACGAGTGTTCATACTTTTAAAACATTACTTTTTTATTTTAAGTAATGAGTAGTGGGATGATGCGTACGATCTCACAACTACTCATATCACTATTTGCATTTTGTTTACTTTATAATGTTTTATGTTATATTGCTAATGTTATGATATGAAATTTCTGTTTGCATAAAAATGTTTAAAATAAAATCATAAGAAATGTATTTACATAAGAAAATAGGATACTAGTAATGAATAAAATAAATAAAATAAAAATGCTAATGACATTGTAAAATAACAATACTAGTTACATACTTATTTTTAAATGAAAGCTTAAAATAAATAAATAAGAATAAAAAAATTGAAACTATAGTTAGCCGTTTAAAGGATATGGAGTATTAGAGAATTATATATATTTTTTATAATTTTATGATATTAAGAGGAAAAACTATTATTATTATTTTTTGAGTTTTACAATTTTATCTTTTCCTATCAATTTATACTTTTTTTCATTTTTTTGTCTTTTATTTTATGGTTTTTTCATTTTTGCCTTCAGATCCTTCAACTGGTTCAGCAGCTCCGCCTTCGTCTTGTTCCTCAGCACACACCTTTATCCTCGCCATTTCGTAGATCGACGCGCAGCTCTTCCAAAACCCTAAAGTCGAGGGCTCACCGCGCTTGCCGCCAAGATCGCCACCGGCCAAGGATTACCAGTTTGAAACTGGGCTAATCCACAGTTTGCTAATTGAGCAAAGCCATTACAGAGAGGGGGTTGAAATTATTAATGTTCTTTGTTACTTGGGCAAGGAATGGGTATTGATGAATCTGTTTTGGTGTTCTCCATTACTGGAGCAATGGCTGGGTGTTGATGAATCGGTTTTAGGTCCTCCTTTTTTAGGTGTTGATCAGTGTCTTTTGGGGTCGTGGTATTCTGTTTTTTTTCTTGTGATGAGGGTTTAGGGTGAGCCCATGTTTGTGTTGTTGGGGATGAATAAGTGTCAAGCAGTACACAGAACCAAGTCATGTATACCCAATATAATTACATGTTTAATACGAGCAGACAAAGCCAGGCATTATCAGACAAAGCCAGGCATTATCAAACAAAACAGAAGCATATATCAACTCAAATGAAAGCAGATATCAACTAACATTTATAGTTTGTGAGCGATGAAGCTTTAAGAAGGAGAACTTACCTTCTATGTTTGCGTTTTACTCTTGTAAATCCTGTGACTCCTTTTCTTCAGCTGAAACTTCACTTTTTTTTCCTCCGTGGTATTGGGCACGGTGAAGTACTTAAGGAAACTTTCTTTGTGTTTTTTTTTTTTAAGTGAGAGAGAGCTCTGGCAGTGAGAGTGATTATGGCTTATGATAGGGTGAGGAAGAGTCAAGAGTTTGGGGTTAGGCTGTGGTAATGAGGTGTGAGACGCCATCGGTGGAAGCAAGAAGTTGAAGTTGGGT